>JAGVSQ010009469.1:848-13600 GCA_022683975.1 Rhyacophila evoluta
AATTTTTTGTCATTAGTATATTATTTTACTTTAAAAAAAAGATATTGCAGTTATAATGTATATAATTCACATTTTTTGGTATTAAATTAAATTGTTCATTTAATCATATTATTAAAAAAAAATGTTCACTAGACTCGATGTATACAACGTTGTCATAAATTACAAATTAAAAATCGATTAAAATTATATTTAATAGATTTTGATACATGATATGGCAAAACTCTAACCTAACAGTGAATACTAGGATTTCAAAGCAGAAGAAGTGGTATGGACTCGAAACTTTTGTGTTTTTCGTTTGTATAGTAAAGTACCCACGAGAATACATTACAACGAGCGTACTATACATGTTAAGGTGTAACCTTTATAATCAATTATGCGTCCTTGATAATTCAAAAAATACATTTTCATGAAATAAATATAATTCTATTATATATAGTGTTTTACAAATGGTCAATTTATTATTTATTTATTCTACAAGTATAACACATCTTAAAATACAGATTGTCTGGGAAACGTGCACCAGATGCCTCCGGAAAGCTTAAATTCCGATTGTCTCTTCTTCCGCCCAGTGGGATTTCGGCGGTCCGGAAAACAGTAATACAGGCGGACCTCGACTTTCGCACATGATTGGTTCCTGAAAATGTGTGCGAAAGTTAAATGTTCGAAAGTAGAGGGATGTAAAAATCACCAAAAATTGTACTTTAAAATTTTGAATAATAAAAGAACAATCTATGGTTTTTATCATATGAAAGTGTTTACAATATTATATTATGTAAATGCAGTGACTGGCTAGATATTTTCCTAAATATTTTTACTTAAATTAATGGAGTCAATACATTTTTTACCGAATTGTTCACATTATAATAATTATCCATCGCCTACGTGTATTCAATAACGTATTTTAGCAAATGAGTATTTGGCTATCTTCGAGATACGGGTTATAGGCAAATTGTAGAATTGCAAAATTTGCAAAAATTGGCAAATTGCAAACTATATTCACGAAACGCTTGCGTAAACTATAGCCTATAGAATACTTTATGGCATGGGTGTACATAAGATATGATGCTTTAAAGGCTATATATATTACCTATTTACATATTTTCTTACATAACTTTCGTCCGACACGGTTTTGTTTTTATCACAAATCCGATGTACACGAATTTAATCAGAATGAGTTGCGTTAGTTTGGAAGTGTGGCATCATTTGTCACTCGACCAAAATTAAATTATTACTTTTGATTTTTTTTTTTTGTGTGGAGCATATGGATCTACACATTGTGAAGATATCCACTCCGAAAGTATATGGATCTCCGCAATGTGAAGACGTCTTGATAGATTATTTTTCACAAGAATTGTTTGTCAGACAATTAATCTACCCGATGGGCATCTAGTCCTGCATTTTCAGCTTTTTAAAATCCATGAGATAGAAAATCGAACCCCCATTCCCCGGATTGTTAAGCGAGCACGCTACCAACTTCGCTACCGGAGAGACAACATGATATATCTACAACCAAACCTTCACCCGGAATATAATAGCTTTTTTTATCTTCCACATTCAAAAGACCCCTTTAAGTAAAAGTGTTCTGTTAACGATTCCATGTCATTCAATAACCGTGACTTCAAGCTTAATATAAAGCTAAGTATTTATTTCTCAGCGGAGTTGCTATATATATTAAATTATATCTCGTGTTGATCCCATATGATTTGAGTGAAATATTTTTAATTTACACCTCGATGTTCTGCGATTTTTCACCATCAGCCTCGCTCGTTTCCCATTTTGACGCGCTTTCGCATCGCGACCTTTTTCGCCAAGAAGCTCGTGCGACTTTGCGTGTAACAAACGATTTTTCAAAAATGTGCGAAATAGCGAATTGTGCGAAAGCTGGGGTCTCCCTGTATATACACTATAATATTAATTCGATGGAATAATTAACATATGCTTATCAATTTAAGCAGTGCTTTTAATAATTTTCGTCATATCTTTTTCTTAAGTGAAACATATGAGTCTGTAGAGTATAAAAAGAGTTTTGAAATGGGTCCATGCATTTTTACAATATAAATACTATTTCGACAGATATTGTCATAATATTGATATTCTACCAATGTTTCAGCCTATTGTACGATTATTTTTGTAACTTTGATTTTTCATAACACCATACTACATCCCTCATTTTTTTAAATCCAGTAAACCCGAAATTTCACAGAAATATTACACAGGCTCAGGAAATAAGTGATGAAAGAATTCGTCTACTGTCTGATAGTGAATATTTTTTATGATTTTTTTAAAGTATGTATTTTTTTTAGTAAAATTTTATTTTTGACATCCATTAATTTTCATACAATGAAATCTATATAACGTTGTTTTTTATTTTAAAATACTTTTTAAACGGTTTTTTACACGGTATTACGTAAAATGTATCCACTGTGTAAAAAGAGACTCTGGTATTATGTTGCTTATTAAAATCACTACACACTCGAATTTCATAATCACATTACAAATATAAAGAATTACATTGGGGTATTTTGACATCGGTTTAAGTGACCGTAACAATGGTATAACTAGATAAGCGTATTTGTATCCGAGACAGAGAAGATAGTTGAATGAACCCAAGGAAACTAACCCTCGTCCTAGCGGAAAATGAAAGGTAATGGTAGTATTGTGTTGGATTAAGAGGCTTTCGCGTAGCGGATGAGGAAAGGATGTCGTAGAGGGGATTTCGTAGAGCCGTCGCCACTCTTCCCAAAATGGAATTTTCAGTTCCTTAAAAAAATCCTGCGATAATACACCGGAACACGGTATTACAGGATGATACTTTGCTTATTATGGGCTATGAATTTTAATACTATTTAAAAAGAAACTGTTACTATATCAGTACATAAGCATATTTTGTTTATCCGGATATGATACTCTTGGTTTTTATGTAGTAATTATTATTCAAATTACGTATCTTTTAAATAAATCCGTACCTTTATATACATTTACTACATAAAAAATATTTCCACTACAGTTTTGAACATTTTAAGTTCTCAAATATGAAATGTTTTTAATCACGTTTTTTCCAGTACCGTCTATTATCTTATGATTAACCATAATCAGAGTGAGAATAATCAAAATTAAGTATAAGTGGCATATTTAGCATGCAAAGACCATGGTTTGTGGAAAGAAATTTATTGATTAATATTTTCGACTGATGATGCTTGATGGAAATTGATTTTAAATTCTAAATTATTTAAAATTGGTAAACTTCCATATGTGAGATCACTGTTAGCGATCCGGGTTTCGCCTTTCAACATCTTCAGGAATCTCGCGTATGGAAGTTTACCAGTTTTAAATAATTTAGAAATGTATTGGTTAAATGACAAAGAATATTATTATCTTATACCAAAAATACAATATAGCACAATGTTGGTTTAGTTTTTACCACCACTTTACACAACCTGAACGATTTATAAATTTACTTAAGTTTGATTTTGGTTATTTTCATTTACTCATTGATTTTTTTTGTGCTTTCTTTATATCTTAACCTATAGAATTAAGCGTTTTGGAAAGGGTCACTATGTTGCTAAAATGACTTTCAAGTAGCACATTCAAGTAGAATTTAATCTATAAATCGACTAATTAATCGAGTTTGGTGGTAATATCTGCCAGAGATAATCTGAGAATCAAGAAAAATAATTTCTAACCATTTTTAAAACAAGGCTGATGATGATTTTATGGTTTGCCATAACTCACCCTTTCATATTCTTATTGCATATTAAATAAACATCCCTTCAAATTTTAATCAACTCTCTATTTTATTTGGCTCGGGTCGTTTTGCCTTTCTACTTAAATAAATTGTTCGTTCAATGAAGTTTCCTTGTCACTTGAAACTTGATTAAAAAATCTTGGCGCGGAAAAATAAATCAAATCGACTTAATCGCATTGTGCTGCTAACTTTGGAATGGAGAAATGCATTTTAGAACGCGTTAAAAATTTCGTCTTTTACGAAGTATTTTACTCTAGGTCTGAATTTAAACACATTTGATAGATAAAATTAAATAACATGGCAATATAAAATCTCTAATTACACAGAAAAAGCTTCGCTAAAACAGATTACATAGCTTTAAGTTTGTGAACTAATTTTTATTTTGACAAGGATAAAGATTATGTCTATACAGCTTTTCCTACGTGTAATCCGGCTTAGCATTTTCTAATATAAAAATCCTTCAATACTCAACGCTTGTGTGGGGATAAACCATACACTTGAATGTTAACTCGTTGTTACATGCGGAGCTAGAATTAATAAAAGTAAAACCATATTTCAAAACCGATAATAAAATGATTGTAACAAATAGTAACCAAGATTTTTTTTATATTAGTTGTTAACTTCTTTATGTCACTCACAAAAATGAGCATAAAATACAGTGTGCAGCTTTATTCAATCCAAATCACTTTATTTAATCTTATAAATAAAAATGAAATCTAACAATACTAGAATCAACTAATTGAGCAATCACAAAGATATTATAGAAGCAGGATTCCGTTAGGAAATTTCAAAATATTAAAAGAAACACTTGACTGTCTCTTATTTTGAAATCTATTTGAGGTATACTTTCCAAGTGATATAAAATTAGAAAGTGGATCAAGGATAATAGTTTAGTTAAGTAAAGGTTAATTTCAATAATGGCACAATCATTTAGATACTGAGAGAAAAATTAGTATTGAATTTAAAGAAGACTTTTTTATCGTGTATAGAAATATAATATATTGTCATTTTGTTTAGTGATATTGACGAAACATGGCGATAAAAATGCATGGAATGCTGTACTAATCGAGTTTATGGTGATGGTGTTTGATGTGAAAGCATTTTCTACTTGCCAGGAATCAGCATTTATTATCAGTCAATTAAAAATATGTTAGGCATACAATTGACAAAATAAAGTAAAATATCGAATATACTTCACTTACGTTATCCGAAATGCGTAGATCGAATGGATCAAACTACTCACCGAAGACTGTATATTACATAATAATATAGGCTAGCAGATTTTAATTTTTTTTTTTATTTAAAATTCACCCAGACTAAATTTTTTACGTAGATTTGTCTCCCCGGTTAGCGTAGTTGGTAGCGTGCGCGCCTAGGAATCCGGGAAATGTGGGTTTGAATCCCCATCTGTTGTTGGATTTTATAATCTAAGAATGCAGGACTGGATGCCCATTGGGTTGAGTAATTGTCTGATAAACAATTCTCGTGAAAGATAATCTGTCAAGATGTATTCACACTGTGGAGATACATATACTCTACTTTCGGAGCGGATTTTTCACTCTGTTTTGATCCATATGCTCCAATTTGGGTGCGAACATGGTATAATAAATAATAAGATTTTCCAAACCATTACTATCAAGTCAAGCTAAAAGCTTATAATTTAAGTAATTGACACAAATAAAAAGAGTATTTTCAACAAAATAATTTTACTTAGTAAAAATATTAACTTAAATATATTTCGTAACCAAATTAAAACGAAAAAATGTGCATTGCGTCAATATTAGGATGCTATTAATATGTATTTTATGGTGTGTACGTGTGTATAATGTTATATATTATTCATACTTCGTGCCATACAGGTAGTTTAGAATAAGGTATACGGCCATACAGGGTACAATCTAATTCTGAGCGCATACATAATATATACACCCTGTGTGTATACATATATTCACCTCATCAGTGAGTCATACGATGGTGGATGAGGCGCTTGCGTGTGGAAATCTTGATTGCAGGCTGGCAAATAATCAGAAATTTCTCATCAAAGCTTCGCCGACGACGCCAACGACGCCGACGTTGCTTTGCTTGTTATTTGAAGACACGTACCTTCATAACAGACGTCGCTTGCGTCTCTTGCCAAATTGCAGCGAGCACAGGTGGTGTGCTATCAAAAATATTATAGTCGCAGTATTATTTTACACTTAGATATCGCACGAATAATTCATTTTTATTCTTTTTTTACTACCTCTTCAATGAACACCTTTCACATTGAAGATATTTCATAATAAAACCAGCAATAATTATACTTTCATTTATTTCGTACAATTTTATTACATTATAATTAAAAATAATAATAATTTACTACTTAAAAGTTTATTTGAAAGATCCATCAACACCAAGTGTGTTATGGATCTTTACGATATGAAGATTCATCTTGGCAGATTATTTTTCCAAAATTAATTATCATTACTTATTTAATATTCATAACTGTATTTTTATTTTTCAAATATCGCTAAACAACTGTGAGATTTAAGCCCAAGTGTGCATTTTCACCACTCGGTCCCCTGATAAAATTACTAATTTATGAACAATATATTACTTGTAATAATGTTTAACATCAGCGGAAATAATAATTAGTAACTCTTTATTATAATTTAAGAGTTTGAAAAATTTTATTTTCACGTACGACAATCTAAAATAATTTAACATTATACTATTTTTAAGACATTATTATATAAACTATTCCAAAATAAAATCAGGATAAATATTGTTACAATATCAAAAAAAATGTGAAAAACTTCAAAATACCGGTCGCCTGTGTGTCGTATTAAATATTTTTTAAACTTATTCAAAAACTAAAGCAAAATTTCAAACTTTTAAATAAAAACTGAAGCTTCAAGTGTCATAAATGTTTGCTTTTCAAAATGAGCTGCAATGCAGGATCTTGGCAAGATTAAATTTTCAAATTGCATTTCGGGCGTCACGTCATTTTTCGCTCCTTAAAGCATTTTGGCAGCACGAATTTTACAATCGATTTATCAAGTTTAATAAGTTTAGTAAGACAGTGCTCAAAGTTTGAGAAACATGCTCTAAGACAATATGGTTTTCATGGATAATGTTTTCGTCATAAATTTTAAAACTATGATGGACGACAACGTATCTATATCATCATCATTATAGCTTCTTACATATATCTAATTATAATGACCAATAATGATATAAATCACTATATAAACAACTCATTCTGCCTAAATGCCCCTTAAAATATCACGTGACTTTATGTATGAAACTTCGTCTTTACCAAATACTTTCACTTAATCGAATATCAATAAGATCTCAATTATACCGTGGCTGACTGCATAAGCGCGCACGTTTGTTAATCACTTGCTTAAAACCAATATTCACGGGTTCAAACTGGAACACTCCGTAAAAATTCAACATATTTCATATATATTTAGATGTTAGATATGGACGTCGAAATTGAGCAAAATATTGTTGGTAACCACAATTTATTTCAGATTTTTGGAGATTTGGGAGTTTTATTTACTATAAACTAATAAACAATATCTTTTTGGCCACACGTTTTTCTATTTATGCAAGGCTTATACTCTAGTGTATGTACATAATAATAATAATAATTTTAGCCGTTTATAATGTTCGTAACATGTTTGATCAAACTACAATATATAAAATGCATCAAACAACATTATATAACAACTCGAATACCTATATAAAAATATTTTATTTTCATAGTACTTTTATCTCAGAAGTCACCCTCAAATTTCTAAGTTGATGATTGATCTTGATTCACACTTTGGAGTTAGACCAAATTAATTTTAAAAACATTGATATCAGTTCTGATTTCTATAGTTTTTGTGAACATGTTTATTTAATATTTAATCTTAAATACAAGCTTTAACATAATTCTTTTCAAAAGATATCTGATTTCGTAAAAAGCTGACTCAATGTTTTGTTGGTATTTCAAAAAATTGCCTCTGGTGTTTTGACAATCAAAAAGTTTATATAAATTTGGTTGTCACTCACAGGCTTTCGGATCATATGAAACGACGAATACATTATGTTTTACTATATGTACAGTACACTGGCCTAGAAAGTAATTTAAGTTTTAAAACGCCCTAGAGGCTTTATATGACGAACATTATTTCTGGTGAATTAAAAAACCCCTTTTATTATAATATCATAGTGGACATGAATATAAATTGGGTATATGTGCTTGCGTATATCCTGGCAGCTTAGAGCCTAAAAAAGTCATCCTTCATGTTAATATCACGTCGTTTGAAAAGATTCTTGATAAATCTACGATTTGTCAAAATGAATTATTTAATACTGAAGTTTTGTTTCTGTTTTAAAATTCTATTGTAACCCATTAGTGACTTAATTTCAAATTATATCAATTTTTACCACATAATTTTAAATAAAGTGTCGCAAATTTGTGATAATTATATGTTATACATACATTTATAATGCTCAATTATAATGTATTGTTTTCATGTCAGCATTATATAATATTATAAGAAAATAAATAATGAATATTGTCCAATATATGTTAAATGAGGAATCAATCAATATTATTTTGATCGATATATGAATCTTGCAGATTTAAGACGCGTCAAAAATATGTGAAAATTATGCTCTTAGAACATTTGTTACTCAGTTTACTACTGAAAAGCTTTTTATATTAATTACGCCATTTTATACAGTATTTTTTATGCAGTCATATAATCCGTAAGCAAAGTAAACATAGTAACCTGCAGTAGTGATGCCAATGATATTTTTTTAACAAAATTGCTTTGATTATAGATATTTTCCATCTAGGTGAGAGTGAGCATTTGGTTTGTATTGTTCTAGTTTTTTTTTTAAATAGAATCTGTCCAAATTAGATGGCAGGCTCTAATTCTGTCCTTTTCTATCTCAAATTTCCTCTTTATTTTTATTCATTGATATTTTTTAATTACATTGTTTCTCATATGTGTTTTATATAATATATATTATAATTTTGCTATTTTGGTATGTTATTAATTCTTTTAATTGATAGTATTTAATGTTTTAACATCTAGCTTGAATAAATAAGTACGCAGTGGTATAAATTCATCTTGAATTACTGTCATAAACGGAGCAGAAAACAATTTATTAATTTAACAAGAATGATTTTAAGAATTACACATTTTAGGAATAGTCAGTTAGTGATAGGTACTGACTGAGATTCGGCGATGTTTTTTTTTCTGTTAAGACAAAAAGGCCCTGTTTCTGACAAACACAACTTTCTTTAAGCTTTAATTTAAAAGTTTTACATAAAGCACCACATCGCCAATGCTAGGGGCCGCCCAACTTTCCCATGTAAACAAAGCCAGCAATTCTTGAATTCAGTTTATATAGTTTTTCTTTGTTTGTCAGCCTCGCTGTTAAGTAATTGACTTTTTTGTTGTAACCTTTGCTCTAAAATAACACAGAATACTTAATGCGAAAGAAACTTATTTGTGTTATGCTTTCGCTTCAATTATAAAGCTTTTGTTTGACTTGGGAATTAAGTAAAGCGCTTAAGGCAGCGTTATCCAAACTGTACGATACATCCCTTGAAGTCACGGAAGACCCATGACAAAAGCACAAATATCATGAGAAAAGTCATTGATTTTTTTTAAAGTTTTGTATATCGTCTTTCAGAATAATTCAATTTCAACTTGTTATAGAATACATAGGTAGAATACAAACGGTAACTTTCTCACTGTAATTTTAGTGCAATCACCACTTACTGACTCTCAATATATTTTATATTTTTTTTTTTCTTACTATACGAAGCATATATATATACCATACATATCCAAACATCAATTGTAAGCTAATATTCTAACATCTTTTGTACCAGTAACTCTTCACTTTCTTTCCAGGACGTCAGAATGTTGGCTTAAAGAAGAGATATATATACATTGTGATATTCAAAGCACGTGGTTAAGTCAGGTCTACCACTACAGTTTTATTATAAAATACTTTAATGTGAAAGTTTAACAATATAGTCGTAGTTATTTCGTGTCGTTTGTGATACCACTCTACTATGATTTTTTAACAAAATATATTTACATAATAACTAAAGTTATTCAGAATATTGTTTTTTTTCAAATTGAGACATTTAAATATATGTGTATTTATTTTAATTATAAATAGATCGTCAATTAAGAGATGTTTGAGAAACACTGGTATAGAGAGATGAGAGAATTGTTCACGTTGCTACCATTGATTAAACAACATTAATTATTTACATCTTTGAAATTTGCGACGCTATTCTGTAAAATAATGAACAGAAAACCCACTTACGATTATTCTGCTTTGATTTTAACTACTTGTATTTATTCATCTCGTAATTATTGTTGCAAATCTAAAATCTAGCAGTTATAATATTTGTAGTACTTTAAATTCTTTGTTTCAAAAAATTTTGCAGAATAAAACAGGATATATTAGTATTTATATATAATTAAAAGACTTGTCATAATGTGGAATGAAGATTTATTTGACAGTATTTTATAAACAACACTTTACAGCGTTTGTAAAAAAAAGCAATAACTTATCACATCACTTAGTTTGCTTTCGGAGAACTCTAAACGTTGATTGACTTGCTACTAAGAAATGGGAAGCCTAAATGATATTATTTTGTTATGTCAGAATGTTAAATGAGTATGGACTTCGACCATGATTCAACAACAAACGCATAAGTAATATCGATTAAAATTTCAATTATATTATAACAGATCGGTGGAAAATTAGTAAAAATCATTTGATACAAATTTTCGTGCATTTTTTTCAATAAATAGAATTTTAAAATTTGTGTCAGAGGATAGACAAGTGTCAAATCAAACAAATATAATTACGTATTAAATTGTATATTTTTTAATTAGTTGCCGTCTAGAATTTAATCGAGGATAAATAAATCATTTAATAATAATGATTATTTATCATAATAAATATTTCTGTCAATGATTTACGCGCATGCTGCGGGACTTTCTTTCTCGAGCAGTCCACATACGAATTTCTTGAAATTACTAAAAGCAGCTGTCTGAACCTTGCTATCGTAAACTCCATCTAGGACAATGGTCGGCACGAAATTCATAGTGATGGTTTTGGTTTTTGCTTCGTCAGCCATCTGGAGCTGATCTCCAAGAGAAGATTCGTAACAACTCTTAACGATGGATTCTTGAACTCCGACACTGTTGACGCATTTGTAGTTCAATGCTACTGCAGCCAAATTTGTCATTTCACAGTTGATGTAATCGACCTGAAAAAATAAAATCACATAAACTAATCTCATATATATTACATACACCTATGTATTCATACTATTGTTTAGTTTTCATGGTGGGTAATAGGTCATCGTGCACGCTTTATAGATTTGATTCCCAAATTTATGGATTTTAAATAAAAACAAAAAAGCAGGACTGGATGCCCAAAGTGTTGGGCAATTTGTTGACAATTAATTCTCGTAGAAAAAATCTTTCAGCATAAATCTTGAAAACGCGGAGATTTATATACTCCAATTCTGGAATAGTATTTCATACTGTTGAGATTCATATGCTCTACTATTGAAACTGATATGAAATAAAATAGAAATAAAAATAGTGTTACATACATTAAATCATATTTGTACTTTGCCAATTTATTTTATTGGTCAACCAAATAACTGATTAAATTTAGTTGCAGAACATACTGTATTTAGAAGCTATCATTTATAGTGTAAAAATATTATTCGTGAAATCTTATGAAACTATGCTACTTACTGGTAGCATATTTCGCTAAAGACTTGAGGCATAAATGAAAAGTACTTACTGTATTAAACGACATAATTTACAAATGTTTCATATTACTATTTATTATTATTATTACTATAAAACTATATTAAGAAAAAGATTACGCGAGAGCTAGATTTTGCATAGAATCATGGTAATTCAATATCAAAATAACAATGCCAGTTGTTATTAAATGGCTTATAGTATGCCGAGTAAAAAAAAATCTTTTTTTTATTATATACAGATTTAATCACAGCACAATACTCTAGATAACTTTATCTTATTTTCAAATTAAGAGAATCATTTATATTCACTAAAAAGCATAAAATAAATTAATGGCATAAAGAGGTTTAGTAAGATACTTAAAGATCGTGATTGAAGACCATTATCAAACACAGTTTAAAATAATCTTAAATTTCGAAAGTCGTGTTAATTAATTATTATTTTATAAAGATGGGAAAAGTTTACAAAGTTTGAGAAGGCTGTACGCAGCCAGCCTTTCCCGCAGAACCTCCAATATCATTTGCTTTATCCAATAAATGGGTGTCGATTTTCAGTTTTGGTCTCTATTTATGAAAACTGTTTAAATTTGTATCTCTATTTATGTATAAGTTTATTTAACCTACCCAATTTATTATATATACAATATACTATTATTTTTATAGTAAATAGTATTTCTTTTATATTATGTTAAGTCCCTGACTCCCAAAAATGTATCCCGATTTTTGATTGTGTTATCCGAGATATGTCGAGAATTTTGCATGTATAGATAAAATTTGTGCTAATAATTTGGACTCAAACAAAATGATATTATAAATAGCCACTAAATATACTGTTTCCTATTTTTGTATGTGCTTAGATTTGTGAATTATCTGAGTATACTATTATTATATATATATACACTCTTCCCTCGATTTACGCGGTAGATACTTTCCAATTGAAACCTCGTAAAATGGGTACCGCGTAAATCGAGACGTCGACTTCATACAAAAACGGAAGATAGGTTCCAGAAAATAAAAATCTGCGTAAATCGAAACTTCAAGTTCATATAAAGTAGAGGGATAGGTTCCAGAAAACCGCGTCAAACGAGTACATTGTATATACACATATCTGCATAAGAAAAGATAATTTTATTAAAAAATAGATTCAATAGCTCGACATGAATTTAAACATGTTTATAGTTAAAAGCATAATTATATAATTGTAATTTTATTATT
>JAGVSQ010009470.1:0-13600 GCA_022683975.1 Rhyacophila evoluta
TCTAGCCTTGTCGAGAAAAGACCTTCTCGTTCGCGGTAAGATTTTGCAAATTTTTGAAAAGCTACAAAATTATCCTTCTTTAATTTTTTTTTTTTTAAATTATATGTTTAACTGTGTTGTTTTACTTTTGCATTTTAAATCAATATACTTAGATATTTGTCATTTGTATCGTCGAGAGGTGAGCGAGAATGCTTGAGTGGCATGGATTGGAGGTTCTGTTCTTTTAGAAATCTGAAGATGCAGGACTAAATGCCTAACACGTTAAGTAATTTTTGATAAAAAATATGTCAAGTCTTCAAAGAGGTTCGAACAGCAATGAGTTTTTTTACATGTTAAAGTATTACAAATTTATTTAATCAACTAATAGATTATTATAGAATTATGTCATTCAAAGATGGCACTGATTCAATGAAACATTCAAGATATCAATTCAATTACTCAATAAAGTAAGCTTATTTTTCAATAATACTTAAATTACCTGATTTTGCTCGGTGGTACTGCAGACCTTTATTAAAATATCACAAATGAATCTTATGTCAGTTATATTCAAGTTTTTAATCATCAGTTTTTTCAGCGGACACGCTAAAAATGAAATTTCCTAACTTTTACATGTATATAAAATTTTATAAGGGTTGAAAAGCTTGGCGCAGGTCGCAAAATTTAGAAACTTTACGAAAAGTGAGTGATCGTTCAACATTTATACGAGGACGAAAGTTAAGCTTTTTTTTATTTTTAACACAAACCATCAGGCTATAAAAAAGCTTTAATACAGCATTTTTTCATCTTATGCTGGATCCATTCAAAAACTTTGCCATTCTGGCTAATATCGGTCTGTAATTATCTAACTTAACAATTGGAAACAATGGTTCTCGAAAAATCAGAAACATCTAATTATTTTATTCAAAAATTTACAATTAATTTTACAACTGTAGACACATGGCCGTTTTCAATAAAATTCCATCGGTTATTAATACGTTTAGCTGAGTGAAAATGAATACAGATTGATGTTGCTTTTTAAATTTCTAAAACAAAATCTCTCTAACTATCTCAGTAAATCATATTATTTATTTTTCCTTTGACAATTTTCATTTTTACTCTTTTATTTATTATATTTTTGAATGGCTCTATTTATTAAATATATTATGTGCGTCGTGTTGTGAGTTTTTTGAATCATGTGAAAATAAAATAATAGAAAAATCGGTAATTTTTTGATGAATATTGAAGATGTATTATATTTAATCGAAGGAAAGTATGTGATATGTTTCTTTTGCAGTAGAATGGTAAACACGTTTATATAAAATTATATTAGGTTTAATACTTACTGGAAGCATAATGGTGCAGGGCATGATATTCAATGGGCCAAGCAATTAGCTTAAAAACCAACCGTCGTTAAAAAAATTTCATAATGTGGAGATTTATATACTACAATACTAGAGCGGACATTTTCAGTTCTTTTTGTTCCTAAATGCAGAATTAACCTACCAGCAGGTATGCCAATGAAGAGAGCAATGGCAATGTTTACTTTTTGAGTTAAGATGGTACCTATTGTATATATTTTAAGAATAGGATTATCTCATGTTCTTGATAGACTCTTTTTTTCCTATATGCATTATTTTCGAATTTATTTTTACTATCGATTTCACTGTTGATTTCATCTAGCTATGTATGTTATTTTTTAGGCTCTAAGGTGGAGCATACGGTTATACACAGTTTAAAAATATTTACTTTCAAAGTGAAGTATATGGATCGTCGGAATGTGAAGACGGCTTGACAGATTATTTTTTACGAGAATTACTTACTAGACAAGTGAAATAAATAAACAACCAAAATTAAGCTAAACTTATTGGATAGCACAACCTCCAGATTTGGAATATGGCATGGCAGCAGTAATCATTTGAACTAGAAACAATTCGCTTCAAAACGCACACACTAACTCAAAACAGTTGAATAAAAAATAAAAAAAACATCATTCATCTATCACAAATAGAACCATAGTTACAACTAAGCTATGGCATAAAACTCTCGAAGTGGGGTAGTTTAATTGACTGAAAGATTCGTTTGGGTTACTTTTCAATGTAGCATTCACCCCCTGTTAGCTTAACCGGCTATAGAAGACGTCTGAAGTGTAGAAAAAATATTGGAAAAAAATAGAAAAGAATAGTTTTCTATAAAAAAAATACTATCAATCACTCGCTTATATGCAATTCATCACTTCAATCAAGGAGATATATATTTTTTAATGTTATAATATAAAACAACCATTTTCTTTGTATGCACTTATTACTACTGAAGCTGTCAAAAAGATGTACGACAATATTACAGATTTATTATATTATTTTTATGATTCCATAACAACTTCAGGCAAGTCAGCTGCGCACCGGACAAGTCCTCACAAGACAACACAGTGCACACATTGAAGTGCTCACACTAACACAAAAGTATTAAGACATATACCTAATTTCCGTAATTAAAATAGAGTTGAATTTTTATATTTCATTTTAAATAATACATAGTCACTTATTAACAAATAAACGGTTTTGAGATAATGGGTGTTTTGTGAATTATCCCCCAACAAAAAGTTTTAAAAAATAACGCATTCAATGTCAGAGGACGATAAACTCATAAATTTTAAATAGCCATGATGCAAAAAAGCATATACGCTAATAAAAATCAATTTGATTGTCCCATTATTTTATAGAAAACTTCAAAATTATTGAATCAATAACAAGAAAGAAAATACACACATCTTAAAAATGAGTTCAGAGCATCTGTAAAATATTAGATCTAATTAAGTAACTTTATAACCATATAACGTAGAATATATCAAAGGTTTAATTTTAAAGATAGACAGCCTGTTTAAAGTTAAATTATACAAGCAAAAATTTCTGTTGTCACTAATAACAAATAATATATAACTTAAATATATTGAAACGTATAATATTTTCTATTCTATCAATATATTTTGACTAACCTGCTGTAAGAATACAAACAGTGAATGTATGTAAGAATATAACTTGCATATATTTTTACTCTTTGTCTAGTTTTCTTATAAACTTTTAAAAGTGTAATATACGACTTTTCTTGAGGAAAAGTTAAAGTATATCTTCAGTTAAATTCATTTTCATATAACACGTGTTTCATACTTTCATCCAACCTGTATGAGTTAAAGTACAAATAGCGTTTCTTATAAAAGTGATAATGACATAAAAATGATATAAAGCGTACCATTTTGTTAATGAAAATAAAATTATAAAGTGCATACAAAATAGAATGATCTATATTATGGTCGTTGTGACTTTTACTCAAATGCAATGCATCCTTCTTCATGTGATGCTTTTAAATAAGCAAATTATTAATTATAATTCTCAAGGACGAATTTTTACATATAACTACACAGCTTTTTTTATAATTGTTTTAACTAAGCCTTTATATTTTATATTGAGTAGAAAGATAATGAGAATATAATCTATACAGTATGAAATATTGTAAAAATTGCTCCACTTGTTATCACTATCAAATTAAATAGACGCATACTTTATTGACTCAAAAATTTGTGTACTACTAACATACTTGTTTAAGTAAAAATTGCAATACAAAAATTTCACGTATCTTGAACAATCAATACCATAAACCAAAATATTACATAACAAAAGTTTATGCTTAAAATGAATTTAACTACATTTTTTAACAGATATGATATACTGAAGCTTTCAATACGGTGACATAAAATAATCACTCTCCACGTGTTGTCATTGTATGTGATGCTCACCACATTAATGGAATGTCACCACGTACACAAACACTATGAGCAAAAAAATATCGAGCATAAAATTTAATTCATTTATGGTTTATCTTAATGTTTATTTAGGTGCAGTAGAATATCATTATAAACGAGAAAAGGTGAAAAGAGAGAATAGTAACAATGTATATCTAGAGGGAGACAAGAATTTCTACACGTTTTTTAAAGCCATAATATTTTTGAGTCAAAATGTGAATGGATTTTTTTATGAAAAATGAGATCTTATGTTTTATAGAACATTATGAATGAGTTCACTATTTTAGTATAATATTACTTTGTATAATATTTTTAGTACAAATTGTGATATTGAGCTTTTTTGACATTTTAATGAAAGTTTTTATTAATCTAGTGAAAGTATTCTGTAATACAGTACGAATAAGGTTAATTCAAATTTGTCGAGTCACATTTTCAATGGAGCTTTAGCTAGAATGACATTTTGATTGACGCCAACCGGTAACAGCATCGTTCAGCCAATTTATATTAAGATTGTCGCTGGATCGGCAGTTTATTTGACAAAATACCTGTTAAAGTAACTAGGTAATAAATTATTTTTAATACAATTAAGTGGAAATTCCTAAAATATTTACAAACTTAAGTAATACAACATGGGCCATAACGGAGAAAATTAGTATTTCAAATTATTCATTTATATTAGATTTTGAAAACAAAATAAATTGTTAAGTTGCTCGTTATATATATCTTTTGGTCCTGTCATTAAATCTTTGATGTGCAACCATTTTACAATTATAGATACAAGTAAGTATAGTGTATGTCTTATTTGTTTAAATGGCATTAAGCTAGCTCAGTATTAGACATGTCTATTTCACTTTGAAGTGATTATGAGATGATAAGTTATTGAGGAAGAATTTGTTTTTTAAATATCCATTCCTGACACAACTAAAAGTTTATCGTACTACGTGTAATAATCACGAAATTTTGTATTATATTTGTATTTTTTGAAAAATACAGAAACATAAAATTCATAACACATGTAGGCCCTAGTGCATTTTGTATTTTACTCTAAAAAAATTAATGAAATGATTTAGGCTATCATGGATTACTTATACAATCTTCGTAAAAAATTAAAACAATTTCAATTTGCAATAAATAATATGTAACAACAAGGAGAGAAATAAATGATAATACTAGTTGAACATAGCAGCTGGTTTACAAATGCTATGACAAAAAATTCACGATGTAGAGTATTTCACTAGATTACAACATAACGGTGGCCGAGGTGTTAATGTGCGCCTTTCCGAACTAGAGATAAATCCTCACAGATAATAATAACATTGTACACAAACATATTTTTCAAATACTAAAATTATAAATATATACCAATACTAAAATAACTAAAAAATTATGTTAGCGTTGGTATAAATACACCTACTATTAATGGAATCTTAATTAAATTATAGAAAACAATAATTAATAATTAAAATACCATTAAAAGATAATTAAAATTTGTATAAATAACTTAAAGTGATAGATTTTAAATTACGACGTTATTGAATTAAATTAGTATAAACACAGTAACAAGCAAAAGTTTACAATTCAATATTCTTAACACCAAGAAAATAATATGGAACCTCAAAATAATCATCAGACATATAAATAGGTGAGCATTATTTTTTGTAAAGATTTGACCTTTTACTGAATAAAAAGCTCTCATCATATCCATGTCATATTATGAAAATATTAGAACCTAATCTTAAATATCAAATTTATATCATACTTATAAAACATATTTATGTATATTTTTGGTTACGTTATATTAGATAAACATGGGTCCTTTTCTTTAGCACAATTTAATGTAATTGAATCACTATACTCAAATAAGTGTGTCTGTAAATATATTATAGTTTTAAAAAATACAAAATGTGAAGGCTTAAAATGCTAATTTTTACACGAAATCCCCAAGATCAATCTCAGGCGACAGGAGGAAATGATGTATAAAGGACTACAGAGTTTGTTGGTTAAAAGGTACTCAAGGAAACACTCTACTTAACAAGCAAAAGCATGAATAATATATTACAGACTTTGAAAGATTTTTTTTACTTTACATTGAAATCAGCTTAGCGTTACTTACCCACTCAAAACAGGTTGTATTAACTTGTAAATTGAGATTTTGTTTACAGGTGAGTTTTTTAGGTCTCCAACTTCAATATTACATAGCATTCGCATACATTATTATAACGATATGTAACTGTGATAAAATATTCAAATACAAAATCGATATAGTGTGTATAGAAGCATTATTTCAGCGTTTTAAAACTTGAACAGGAAATTACAGTTTATCTTTGAGCAAGTTGTAACAATTCATCTATATATTTTCAATCCATATTCATTGAAATTAAATCTAGTATCTTACCATAGAAATATTCAGAGTTAATATATATATTTTTAAATAAACTATCATTCTATTTTAACTATACTAGAAACTATTCTCTTATTCTTTTTTCTTCCATGTTCGCTTTTTAAATGGAACATATGGGTACCACGTACCACTTCCAAGCGTTCCTGTCACCCCTCAGTATTTTTGCAGTCATACCTGCATCCCGTAACTCCACCGAATACATTATATAGATAGTATTGAGCGGCCTTTTGGGACGCCGACGACCGGTTGGCTTAAAGCATAAGAAGGTTAGGGTCAGAATTTTTCGAGGCATCCGCAATATGTGGCCAAACCAGGTCCAGCAGCGTAGCTTCTTTTTATCAGTGATAAATGACTGCATAGTCCGTTCAAAATCTCTTATTTTGAATAAAGTCATACCACCGTATGCGTAGAATCCGCCGCAAGCACTTGTTCTCAAATCTCAGAATACGGCTGTTTTGAGCCTTTGTTGATTGAACAGGCGGCATTTGGTTTTTACCTTGTGTAGCTTGGAGTCCCAGACATTTTGTACAGAATTAAAAACTATTCTAGTAATAAATATTGTAGTTAAAATCGAACAGATTTATTTCACAAAAATTGTTTCTCACTCAATTGTATAGAAGATCCTGTTCTGCTTCTCCATATTTAAATACTTCAGCAACTGTGAGAATCTCGGCCGTAATCTTCGGTTCTGAAGTGCATACGCCAACCTAACCTAACCCAGCCTCTAAGCCATCGAGAGGAACGACAAATAAACTAAAAAAATAAAAAATAGCCAAAAGCCATAAGAAGAAGAAAACTTTACAATACTTTTCCTGCATTTAATATCACAATTGATAAGATGGGAAAAGAATATAATACTATTTTTAAATTATCATGTATTTTCTAATGCTTTTTTTTATTGAAAAGCTCACTAAAATAAAATAAACTAAAATGATTTTATAATTATATTACTTCTTCACACTTCCAAAAGTTACAAATATTCACATCCTTATCATGGATATACTCACCAAAAAATGAAGGAATCCAAAAATCTTAAAGCTTCAAACTCTGGTTATTAGGCATTAAAATAAAAGACGTAGCTCAAAAGTCATCAATAACTTTTGACACTCAGTAAAATGTGTAACAATACTTGTCGTCACGTAAAATATACTTTAATATTTTTTAAATATATCCAATCCATAAAATTTAGTGAATATAATATATTTCACGTTATGAAATATGTTTTCATTTTAACGTAGTGGAAAAAAGCTGCACGCGATGCCCATTATTTGCATACAAGTTGCGTGGTTAATAGTAATGAGTTATTTTATATAATATTATAATTATAATACTTGTTCATAATATTAAAAATTCAATAAAAATACTTATGCATTTATAATTTCCATTTTTTTATACAGACTTTAGATACGTAGTAATAAAAAAACACAGCGGAATCAACTCAACAAAACAATGTTTACATAAATACTTATAAATTTTATTCATTGGCTTTTTTTGAAGAATTTTAAGATACAGTGAAGTGAAATGAGCTTTTAATTTATCATATAATCAGGTAAAATTTGCTAAAAATTGTTCCTTTCATTTTTTTTTTTGATGTTACTTGACTTGACTAGCTACTCAAATTTTTAGAAGCTACTTGTAATATCGACATATTTGATAATTAAAGACATGCAATCATAATAAAATATTTTTTAATATATTAAATTGATTTATGTATAATTTATAAAAAATTGAATTCATTATAAGATGAGAATTTATCATAGTTATACTTTTTATTCTTTCTCAGGCACTATCCTTTTCTTTGTTATATTCGCTCTCTATGTAAAGTATATGAACATCATATGATGTTTTAAGGATTCTCTATCACCTGCCAGTCATCATATTCTACCAGTTTGTGTTATTTCAGGTTATTCTGGCATTCTTCAATCCAACCTCCTGGATGAACAGGATGATCCGGAATCCCACTTGTCGGAAAAAAGACACACATGATTCAGACTCTCCAAAGGCATCCACAGTACATGCTCAAGCCAGTTTCAGTGACGTTTATCAACTTCCAGTGTTACAAAAAGCTGTTTCTTCTGTTTCCTTTATATTATATAAGCAGGAAATATCAAAAAATACACCGAATAGTAAAATTTAGTTCTTAAATGATAATTTAGTCAAACTATATCAATCTAAATTTTGTTGTGTTGCATAGTATAATACGTTCACACTTTTACACACCAATTACATATTACAAGCCGTTTTTAAAGGATTTATAAAAATGTATTACTACAACAATTCTTTAAGAAGATAAAGCAGATGTCTTTAGATATATGTTAGTGGCAAATAGTCAAAACTGATAATATCAAATAGACTTAGAAACACTACAGAGCAGCTGATATCTACCTTCTTATCAGATGCAGTTTGCAAACAGAGCCATAGAGAGCTATAAATACAGACCAAGCACAGAAACAAACCATTTCCTTACTTCTCAATAACGATAAGAGATGCCGTAGTGTTTGCGGTAGCTTTTGACAGTCCATACAGATACGTGACTGTACTCAGATAACAAAGTACAACCGTGTACGAGATGAAGTTCAAAGAACGGGTTACTGAGAAAACGGACCTTGCGTGAATAGACATTTTTTATCAACGTAGAGATCGGAAAAAATCAATCGTTGAGAGGACGAAATAAATAATAACAATTAAATAAAGTTTCTTTGTTTACAAATGGCCATTGGAAAATATTAAATTAGTATTAGTTGAGTTGGCTTACTTGATTTTTATTTTGTGATACATCCATAAATACTATTGTATGTTTTCTTCCGGGCACCTGAGAGGTAAGTATCCACGCTTTAAAGACTGATATTGAAGATTTGACTGTCATTTTAAACATTGCAAACATTTTATTGATACAAAAATATGACAATGATATGACAGACTGCAAAAAATGAAACTATAGTTTAAGTAATGACTCGATCGAGTTAAATCGAGTTACGTGTTCCTACAATATTGGCAAAGGTTATATTAATTTATTATATAGATATGGATAGCAATCATTTTTTTTAAAATTTATCAACCCTTTTAAAATTATTTCAAGGATTATTTTTTACCCCGAATAAAAGAAATTTAAATTTAGCAATTCACTGTCATGTATGCCTTTCTTTACGGGATTTAACGGTTATTTGAAAATAATTGAAATCATTTGAAAATCTGTTGAAATATAAGTTTTCCATTTGATTCCTAATAATAAAGATTAAATTGCATTTAAGTTTATGCTGCTGAAGGACTAAAACTTGTGATCTTCAGTTCCGAGTATTTTTCGACACCTACTTACCGAGCCAAGCCTTGGCGATAAATTTATACAATATAAAAATCTTATATCTAACTAGGTTTGTTGATTGCAATAAAATAAACTTTAGTTTTAAGTTAGGCCGATAAAATATTGAGCCATCAAAATATTTCTGGGTAGTCTAACAATTTTATGTCCGCCATAAAATCAAGAAGGCTATTTTTCTAATTATGATAACTCATCCCTAAGAAGCCTCGAAATTTGGGTACAAGTTACCCCATTCTTTGGAGTGCGGTGGCAGTTTATTAACGACCATGTCATTGAGTGGTATCGAATATGGCTTGGAAGGTTACACCGCATCGCAAAGGGGTTGAAATTTCATTAATACAAAATACAAGATACGGCTAAATATATTTATATTTTTTATATCAAACTAAACATCTACTGCGAAAGCTTTTTTATTTTTTGTAAAATTCAACGTATGTTATTTTAAATCGGCTATGCATTGTTTTATACTCCTAACAAACTATTTCAAAATAAATTGTTTTTTTTTTTATATTTACCAAGTTTGCTCCCAACGTGGAGCATATTGGTCCACACAAAGTGAAGACACCCACTCCGAAAGGGGAGTATACGAATCTCCACAATGTGAAAACGTCTCGACAGATTGTTTTTCACGAGAATCGTTTGTCAGACATTCCTGTATTTTTAGTTTTTTTTAATTCAACAGATAAGGAATCGAACCCGCATTCCCCGGATTGCTAGGCGCGCATGCTACCAACTACACTAATTGAAGAGACAAATATGATAGAACTATTTTATTTTTGAATCATTAAAAAACAATTAATAATTAAAATTAATCAAAATTGAAGTATGTTTCCATAACAAACATTACTCAGAGAAGTATTCAAGTAGATTCAACCAGCTGTTGAATCAACTGAACCATATGATTTGGTTTTATCAATACTAAATAATCTGATGATCTATAAAAAGAGCAACATCATGCATAAAATAAAGATTGATCTTTATCTATATAACCATACATTTAGAATTTAATAAGTCGAAAAAAAAAATATTTTATTAGCATTATATACTATAGTTTACGTTTATTAGTCAAGTATATTCATCGCCACATGCATATATAAATTTAAACGTATTTAAAATCATGTTCGCTCTAAAAGTGGAACACATTAATCTCCACGGTCTGAAAAGTACGGTCCAGAAATGTTGTGCATGGATCTTCGTGACGTGAGGATGGCTCTTGTCTGTTTTTACAAAACTTTAATGTAGCATTGAATATCTTCTAAAGACATTTCATTTTTAGAAAATATATACAGCTATATGATTGATTATATTAAAACCACAACCTATGACACTAAAACGCTGATTATTACATCACAGTTACCTAAGGAACAAACTATAATTTATTGAGTGTTATAGAAATATGATTTATTGTTATAGAGCAAAAATCATTTTAATAATTGTTTTGATAAACAAAAACATGAATAATATAAATGCCACTGTAAAATATTTTGTAGCAAAAGCTTGACTTTTATGAATAATAATAAAGCTTGTCTATTTTGTAAAGCTCACTTATATCCTTTGTTAAAATTACCCTAATCATTTCACGGCGGTCTAACGCAAAAGTTGCATGTCTTTGCGCCGTTCCTGGGGTGATTTGCCACAATTCTATTGTTCCACCTCTTAGAACGTAGGAAAATATGTGAAATGTTCATAAGAAAGTTGTCGTCTTATAACCCTCGTAATTATCTGGAGTTATTAAAATACAAATGGCAGTCTTGTAACGTTACACTTAAAAACAGTTAAGCAAAAGCTCTAAAATCACTTTATTGAAAAGTGTTTTAAAAGCAATTTAATATTTACTAACACGGCATTTATATAAGTATGCAATATAAAATAAGGTTAAAAGTGTTTACGAAATATTTTCGATAGCGTTGAAAGAACTTTTAGAAGTTGCATTTAATTGATTAATATTAATTATAAATAAATAATTTATTTTCATTTTTTGTTTACTGGCTCGAAAAAAATGTAATGTCTTAATTATTTAACTTATAGTAGTTTAGTTTTTGAGTGTTGACATTTATACATTCAATAAATATTTTCTCATGGTTTGAAAACTTCTATATTAATACAATTTAAAAATTCTACTTTTGATAATAATTACACTTAAGCTGCGTTTGTGTGAAAAATTATGAATCTGTAACATTCATTTATGACTAAGAAAGTTTTGGTATTTATTTCACATGCCGCAAGAATGATTTAAAAATAAACTCGTAAATGAAATAATGTAAACAATTAAAAATATGTGTTTTAAATACAATATTAAAGTAAACATATGTTCACTTTACATTGTCTGAAGATCCATAGTAAAATAATTTATATATATTTTGACAGTTTATTGTTTTTCGCAGAATTATCTTTCAGATAATTAATTCAATCCAATATGTATTCGTAACTGCATTCCCTGAAATTTATATATGGCTACAAAATTACTAAAAACAATAACTTCTGGTTCCGAAGAAAATACAAACTTGCTTACTAAATCAGTCGCGGGCAAAATATAATCTAGAATGTATAAAAACTCAACCTGACCTAAAACTTACTTAAATAAAATCTGGCAGGTACACAAAAAAATAATGTGTTATCAAACAAATCAATGACAACCTTGATAAAAACTGAAATTCATGAAGAATTGTTTGTTGAAGAAAGACTTCTATCTGTTATATCATATTAACAAGTGTAACTATAAAACATATGATATATTAAGATTTTGTCATCTTATATTGCAAAAAATATACAACTATTTACACGTTTATAGCTGTGTCATTATTCAAATCCAAGCTAAAGAAAACACTGCTTTTTATTACCACCAAGTATATGATTATAATAGTTTCAATTTGTACTTTAGGATTTTTCACGTGAAATTGCTCCAATTCGATATACGTGTTAGATATTTTGAAAAATATTGTTCGGACGCTAATGTGAATACAAAAATATTTCATTACAGTACAATTATTTCTTGTTTAACGCTTAAAATTCCCTGTATTTTGGTCGAGGCTTTTCATCGTGTAAAGTGAAATTTTAGTATTATAATGGACGGTTTTTTGCATAATTTGTACACACGTCAAGTTAGCGTTTTTATTTTACTTATCAAATTACTCAACCAAAAAATTCTTAACAATGGATTTAAACGAATACCCAAGTAGAAGCGGCCTGTCGTAATTTCAAGATGAAAAAATACGTGTTTATGGTTTTTTTAATCAATGTATTTTATTTCAAGCTGTAATTTATTTAATTATACGGTAAAATAATACGATTTTATACTCCAATTAGTTTTAAATGTTTATTTTTTCTACAGTTTTATTTGCAGGTTGTCATTATCATCATCATTATTATCTATGATAAAACTCAGCCAAGCTTCATTTTTTCATCTTTTGGCTTCTTTTCAGTTGGTGAGGGTTGAATATTTTCAGTTATTTTAAACAAATATTAATGCAGATCCAGACGTACACGATTTACTCTTCAAAATTTTTAGTTCTTCTGTTAAATAATTCGTTTTTTGGCTTTATCATATATTAATACAAGTCTATAAATACATTATATATTAGAATCTGAATATGGCCGCTGAATACCATCTATATAATGTATTCCGTGGAGTTACGGAATGCAGGTATGACATACGAGGGCGCTAGGATACTGGCAGGCGACTGGGATTCTTGGAGGCGGTACGTGGTTTCCATATGTTCTACATAGGTAACGGAAATGGAAAGAAAAAAAATTAGAATCTCATAGATCTTGCGGTTTTCTCATACAGCACACTGATATTATGTTTTATAATTAATCAAGGACACGTCAGAAGATATTTTGTATTTGAAAAAATATATTCTTGAAGAATCAAAAGTTTTATAATGTTCGCTTTATTTATGTGCACCCATATACACATAATTTAATTGATGCATATATACTTGCTTTCCCCTCCACCATCCGCCACGTCTCCACACCCGTTATGCGAGCGTATACAGTGGCGTAACGAAGTGAGGCGCTCTTCATAAGTGCTAGAAGTGTCCCAGGAGCAGCGTCCCAAGACCTTGGTTGGCGTGCACTAGAGTGTGCGTTATTCTTATTCTAATTA
>JAGVSQ010009471.1:0-13600 GCA_022683975.1 Rhyacophila evoluta
CAACCGACATATGGGGACACTCCCAGAGGATGTGATTGGCATCCTGCATTTTGCCTATAAGACCAAGCTGAAAGAGCTTGGAGGCAAAACCACCGTGACCGTTTTTGCCAACCAGCCAACAATTTGAATGCCTACAAACTAAACTCACATGTGTGATTATTTATTTATTTTACTATAAAGACGTGTTATTATACAGAGAACTATATTTCTTATATTACTCAAATTATAATTCGAGGCATGAAGAACTCCAAAAAATTAAGATTAAACCGATAATTTTCACCGATACAACAAATCAATTCATGGACATTCATTGCATGCAAGGCTTGTCAATTTTGCAGCCACAGAGATCGATTTCGAGACCTCCGTGGGCCTCCTTATGGGCGTTCCAACAACAATCCATTCGGTGACAACAGCCGATCGTTTTTGATATACACAATGAAAATCGTAAATAAAAACAATTTGACTATTGCAAAATTGATTGATCACGCTAAAATTCCTTTGGAAATCAATGTAGTATGACTATTTATTTATAATTCGTTAAATATATTTAATGAATACCAGTTCAGGTATTGTATCGATTGTGGTAAGGAAAAATTATGTAACCCTCAGTTTTTTCAAAATAGCTTTTTTCGATAATCACAATATATACAATTTAATACATATTCTGTCAAAAATATGTAAACAGAAAAAATCGAATCAGATTTTAAGTTTTAAAAAAGATAGGCTTGTGAAATTTTCGTCCATGAAAAATTACTTCCACCGCATCAATTATATCGGTTTTTCTTAAATACTTTATTGAACTAATGCCAGGGCCAAAATCATTAAATATACGTTTTTTGTGCCTTATGCAAAATTTGTTTTGTAAAGGTTACGCCCTTTTTCATTCCATAATTGATATGTATAAATATTAGATATATTTTTTTTATACATACCATGTTCGCTCCCAAATTGGAGGATATGGATCTACACAGAGTGAAGAATCCACTCCGAAAAGTAGAGTATATGGATCTCCGCAATGTGAAGTCGACTTGACTGATTATTTTTCACGAGAATTGTTTGTCAGACAATTACTCAACCCAATGAGCATCCCAGTCCTGTAATTTGTGGATTTAAAAAATCCGACAGACGGGGATTCGAGCCCACATTCCCCATTGTTAGGCGCGCACGCAACCAACTGCGCTAACCAGGGAGACATATTTAATTATCCTGAATTAAAACACTTCAGGGTCTATCAATCAAATTACATTACAGAATTCCAAGCTGTAATTAAATTTTTAATTAGTTTGCATTAAAATACGCTAAAACTTCAAATAATTCAAATAAAAACTGAAATGCAACAAAACACTAGTGTCCAATTTTCAATTCTTTTTAGGAAACTCATTTGTGGTCGACCATCATTATCATCATCATCAACGCGTCACCAACCTTGAGACACGAAAATAATCATTTATTGTTGTCACACGTCTATTTACATTATAAAATTTTGATTTAAATCACTGCTTTTATGCATGCATTTATTACAAATATTTTCCAGTGTATCTGATACTTTATAGTTCTCTCCACAATCAGATTAACATCTGGCACTAAACTGGTTTTTTTTCCCACGAGAAAATTGTCAAAAGATGTTCAAGGATAAAAAAGTATACCATAAATAGTGACATTCTTATTTAACATTTCGTACATGCAACTTGGTAATATTTTACGATAGTTTTCTTATTAAAAGATTGAAATTATCACATTAAATTTTATTCAATACAATATCATATTTACGTAAAAATATCAAGCTATCAAGTACTAATTTACTGTGTACAGAAAACAAATACGGTACAATATTTTATTGAATAAAATTTACGTAATTACTGGCAACATTTTAAACTTCATAATTTATTTTTAATCATAACCTCATAATCAAAAATAATACTATATAGCTTTATAAAAATGGTATTTTTAATTATTCGCCGACTGAATAAAGTTCTTAAGTTAAAGATTTGTTTTATAATTTGAAATAACAATCTAGCTGACAATTTTTACCCAGTTTACCCGTTCAACCACATGTCATACCGTATGAGATTATTGATACTATGATAAATTAATTTATGTATCATCTCTTCGATAGTCGAAAAGTTAGGGAATACGCTTCGTAATCTAAAATTGCAGATTCGATTCCGACATCTACTGGATTTAAAAAAAATAAAGATGCATGAATAGATTCACAATGGGTTGATATATGTTGATGGGTCAAAATAAGTCTTCACAATCAAATAAGCTATAATATATATTCATCTTCTGAAGTGGTCAACAGTTTAATGGCCGCGAGTTTTTGCTGAATTTTGCATGGTGTCCGGTGAATTGAGATAATATTTTATCATCTCTCGTTAACATTCATAACTAACGTAAATCGTAACCCAGTTTTTTTATCATATAAATGAAACGTATGACGTAGGACTCACAAATGTTCTACTTTAATGTTCTATCAAGGCTCGTGTATGAGTCCACGACATTAAGCTGTTATAAAAATACTCCAATTTTATAGCGGACAATGTATAAATTATTTTTGATATTTATTCATGTATTACCTAAGGTATTCATAATCCAAATTTTATATACGTTTAATGCTGTTAAGGCTTGGGATATGCCCGATTAAGACCGGACGTTAGGACGAGATGAGTAATGGAGGGTTCAAAAAAATGTAGCTGATGATGGCTGGATCCTAGACAAAACTAAATTCCTGCGGCCGTGGTTTGATCAATGACCCGTTGTGATCGGCGGCGCTGGCTAAAAAAACGCGCGAACCGGAAGTCGAACAGAAAAGAACGGAAGTTCTTTTTTAGAAATGGCCGAATCACGCAAGCGCGCACAATTGACGCGGCATGTTCGCAATGGCGCTGTGAAAACAGCATAATATGAGTGTGCCCAACTGACGTGCGATATAAATTTGATGACAGTTATGCGCGGTATTTCACACATGCGTCCTTTGTCGAAAAAATGGCGACGAAATTACACCGCGTTTATAATTATTGCTGTCACACGAACTTGGATGATGGATGACGAATGGGAGGGTCAATAAATTATTGCAACAGTCACCGTAATAATTTATCACATCAGGGACGTTTCAAATCTGCACTCCATAGCATAGAAATGAATCACATGAATTATTATAAGCTTAGTGTTACCAAATAACCATCAGAGTTATAATTTACTATAATTATAAAAAAAATCATTTGATCCATTTCGGATTTTTTCTATGTGCATTTTATTTGCGAATTTCAACAACCACCCATAAAAAACATCACAATGTACAAAATACATATTATATTATCAGTCGCAATCAATACATAATTCGTTGTAGGTAACTGGTGGTAGCTCCCCGGTAGCGTAGTTGGTAGCGTGCGCGCCTAGCAATCCGGGGAATGCGGGTTCGATTCCTCATCTGACGGATTTTAAAAATCCGAAAATACAGGACTGGACGCATATTGGGTTGAGTAATTGTTTGACAAACAATCCTCGTGAAAAATAATCTGTCAAGACGTCTTCACATTATGGAGATTCATATACTTCTTTTTCGGATTGGATATCTTCAACCTGTGTAGAGCATATGCTTCACGTTGGAAGTGAACATGGCACAAAATATATACATATATTCTTAAAAAATAAATACTTATTCAAAATGTCCTTTTTAAATTTTGGCATTGTGGAATAAGTTCACTTCGGAAATATACCCGTAATTATAAAATACGCAGTAAAAGTGTTTGCTGTGCTGATTTAATTTCTTTAACCATGCCTACTCCAAATGTGAACCATATGAATCTTCAAAATGTAAAGAAGATTTGCAACTTATAATTTCTCTTGTTAAAAATACATAACCACATATTGCTATCTGATACGTTAAATGATTATTATTTCTTGGTGATATTTCAATTCCATATCATTTTTTATTTGGGTGAATTGAATAAGTGCCTATAAATCATCTATGGCTTGATTCGTATGTTGAAATTGAGGCTAATATTGAAATAAAAGCTTATAAAAAAACAGTATAAAAAGTGGAATGGCAAAATTTGAGGTGAAATTTAATAAAACATATATATATGTTAATATGAATATTTTAACCATGATTGCTCCGAGAGTGGAGCTACATATGTATCTATACAGTATGAAGACATGACTGGACAGATTATTTTTCTCGAGAATTACTTGTTAAGCAATTTTTCAATCCAATGGGCATCCAGTGCTGCATTTTTGGATTTTTTTAAATCGTGGGAACCCACATTCCCTAGATTGCTATGCACGTACGGTTACTTCTACGAAGCCGGGAAGCAAGCTGAACTCATAAAAAAATGATATCATTTTATCGTTATTGAAAAATAATGAATATTAAATATTTAGTTCTAATGTCAATTATTAGAGACTACCAGATAATATCTCACCAATAATATTTGAAACGTTTGAATGGCTCCATATGAACCTAGGTATGTATGTCTATTTCATTTTTATTTTCGTAAAACATATTTCAACTACTAAAATATTCAGGCTGTGTGTATAAATGATGCGAATAATATTTAAAATATATATTTCATTTTCTTTTAAGAAGAAACGCTTGTTTTAAGCTAAACTTGCTAAGATGTGTGGCTGAACTGTCTGAATTAATATTCTTGAACAAGTTTGACAAAAATATGTGAGATTCATTGCAGTTAGTCAATGAAACATGATGTGAGGATATAACTTCATTTTGAACACAAAAACAATTTGAAAATGGCTGCCGTTAGGATAAAATGTAGAAACATATTATTATTGTGTATGATAGTGTATGATCACTACGCTACAATAAAAAAAGCACAGTATCGTTTATTGTTTACGAAATATAATTTTTCTGAAAGTGAAATGAATTAACATCATTCGGCATTGTTTTCCTCAAACAAGAACATGTCTCAATCTTAATAAACAATAGAGAAGTAACATAGTAATGTGATACCTTGGCCTATTTATCATCTTTGTATTCAATAATTCAACAATATTGTGCTACTAGTATCTAAACAACTGACATAATAGAAGAAGTTACGAGAAAAATATGCAAAGGAAATGTACTAATGTATACCAGTCAATTCATTTGCATCGTATGTTTTCTTGTTATAATGTTTGTAGCTACTTTGTACAAGCGTGTTCGTAGATTGATTAAAAATGGAACGTACTTTAAATTTAAAAGATTTTTAATTTAAATATAATTCGATATTTTTTTCTCGAATACGTAAACTAGACTTTATTGAAATGGTAACATTTACATACACTCTATATGTATTCATATACAACATGTTGGTGATTATTTTACTTTTAAAACATTTTGCTTAGTTTAATATCAATCTATAAATATTTTTTTTTATTAAAGATGGCGAATCTTAGTATTTAAATAGTAGATTCATGATATAAAATGTACTTTTAGGTATGGGTATAGTAAACAATGATGATATTTTAACGGCTTATGAGGTTGATTACCTGATCGGTGACTGTTTAGTTTAACACACCATTTTCTCAATATTATCTTTTATTTCTTAAGTCTGTAATAATAATTATAGTTACAATAACAAACACCGTCAATAAATTAATTATATGACAAATAAAATCATTATCATCGGAAGAGTATTGATCCCGGGCGGGTTCAGCCAGTGGCGGATTTACCTATGGGCCACACTACGCACGCTCCTATGGTCTCACAAATTGAAGGGGGGATCGAAATTGTCCAGGGGGCTTCATAATTTAAAAATATATGAATATTTTTCATAAAATTTAAAAACTATTATATCTGGAAGGAAGTGAAAATATTGAGGTAGCACGAGTCCTAAAAAACGAGATACCATAATACCTGGAGGGAAATAAAAATTTTAGCTAACGTGAAAGAAAAATAAAACAAGAAACCAAAAATGTATGTAGAATGTGTGTATGTATTTAATGTAGAGGCGATAAAATTCTCCTTAGTACGTAGGTGAATTACGGCTAGGACTTCTCAATTCCTAAGTCCGCCACTGGGCTCTACCCTTTAGTAACAATTGTCTCTACCTATATCCAGTGTGACTAGAGATTACAAAACAGATTTCGAAATTCACGTTTGTTTTTCAATTTCGAATTCCGAAAAAAATTAAGGTGAGTTCCGGTATTCGAAAGAATAGCGTGTAAATTAACAATTTCAAAAAAAAGTGAGATTTCAAAAAAAAAAAAAAACGAGAAACCTCTAAATTTCGATTTTCGAAATTTCGAGATTTCGAATGCCTTTTGTCTAAAAACAGTATGATATGGATACTCTAAGACTAGCGGATAATAGCATCACAGCATAATAGCAGCGTCAACAAAATACATATTTATAATAGAAAATGAAGACATTATTATCTAGCAGTGAATAAGTAAAAGCCTATGAGAAAGTAAGTCATCCTTCAAGAAATTTATTTTGTAATAAAAGGATTCTCACGCTGCTCTAGGAAACTTTTCATGTATAATTTTAAACCCATGGTTATTTTCAAAATTTATGTTCTGTTTGAAATTCATGGTACATTGAAGTACAGGAAGTGGCTGTGGCAGTGGCGTAGCTACATATTCAGCGCCCTGGAGTAAGTAAAATCAGTGCGCCCTCTTGTTTCTTGGAAGAGTTGTGACGATTTTTGTTCTGTTCCATCTTCTTATTTTTATTTAAACCTTTCTTAATAACAATTTATTTGATATTGAAGATATTTCAACGTTATGATAGCCAATTAAATATAATAATGTAACCCATTATAATTCTATAAGTATCTATTTATATTCCTTGCATATTTCATTTACAAATGTACTTATGCATGTTTAGTTTCCATATAAAAAAAAATGTTTTATTTCATACTTCCTAATTGTACGCCCTTATTATTCATGCGCCTGCAGCAGCTCGCTTCAACTGCTACACGGTAGCTACGCCAGTAGGATGTGGCTACGCTTGGTTGACGAGCACGTGCACTTTGACACTGGAGGTCTATAGTTTAAATTTCACGGCTGAATTGAATTTTTACAAATTCAAAATTGCAGAAATACATCGGCTGATAATCAAATCTCGCGAAATCAATCTGTCAAGATAAATCTGTAAACTATAGGCATTTATATGCTCCTTAATTTTCAGCCAACCTGCTATTGGTTTCGACACGTACTAGTTTAATTATCATTAGATGACAGTAGAAAAGTTATTATAGTGAAAAAAGACTAATATTCTCTGTTAGTACGAACATGAAGGCGAATAAAAACAAAGTTACACAAAATGACTGTTGCATAGCATCTTTGTGGTGCCTTGTTGAACTTCAAACTTTCTTCCATCTTAAGATAATTTTCTATAAAATAATGATATGATTTATCAGCTAACCTTAATTTATTGTTTTTAATGTGAAACATGTAGTTGCTTTCCTTCAACTGTTATATATGAGTATCATGGTAGATTCATCTAACATTTGGACTAAATAAAAAAAAAAATGTTAAAAGCACGAACCTTCAATATTTTTTCGATATCCTGAATATCCAGGTCATAAGATCGTTCTCCAAAAATCAATGCTTCGACAAACGTAAATTACCCTTTTGTATTCATCTACTTTTGGTAGTGCAACATTTTCTCCAGAAACTACTTCCAGCCACATATTTGCCAGAAAGCATTTCAAGTGGATATTTAAATTTATATGTCTATGAATCTAGTTATATTTTTGTCGTGACATGATCTACTGGTATCCCAATCAGACATGTTGATTCATTCTAAAGCCGCGTTATATCAAAACCGTGTTGTATAATTACCGTGTTATACTAGGTCCGGATGTATTCCAGAGGTACAAAATATTTGAATGTCACATCTATTGTAGATGCCTATAATGAACAAAATCCGCGGTAGCACGTGGCATATAAACGCGGTCAAGAATAAGGGAACCAGTTGGGAGAGGCCTTCATCCAACAGTGAACTGTTGCAAGCTTATAATTATAACAACTATCTGCTTAAGTAATAATAGTTCGCAGTTAAATTGACGACAGTACATGTATCAAAAATTCGTTAAAAAATCTTTTCAATGTTTTTATTTCACGCTTATTTTTTTTATACCATGTTTAGTGTGAATATATCCACTCCGAAAGAGGATTATATGGATCTCCGCAATGTGAAGACATCTTGACAGATTATTTTTCACGAGAATTGCATTTTTCGAATTTTTAAAATCCGACAGATGGGGATACGAACCCGTATTCTCCGGATTGCTAGACGCGCGCGCTACCAACTACGCTACCGAGGACTTAATTTTTAATCCCTGAAAATCATTAAAATAATAAGTATACTAACTTATTTGACTATTTTTTACTAGCTATTGTCGTTTTAACTGGTATATTCGTATACTAATATATACTGATAATCGAATATTGTAAAAACCCATTTCTATAACAATTATTATGAAAAAGTTTCGTATTTAAAAAAGGATTATGTAATTAAAAAAAAAGATTTATTCGTAGATAATCTCTTACATAAACAACAGTTCATTTTAAAATTCATGCTTGTAAAATGTGCGCTTTTAGCGTAGGTGCACTTACATACACATCACTTAACAAGCATCCCTATTTTTTTCGAATTTCGATCTCTTTTCATGTATGAAATTTCAATATGTTCTCTTGTATAATAGCCATAAAATTAAAAAAATATATTCAACTACATTTATTAATTATTTAATTAAATCAATTTATTTATTTATTATAGTACAATAAATTCAAAATGTACTAATAATATTTCAACAAATGCCTTTAATTTTTAATTTAGACCTTCGCGGAATAAAAATGAATAAAAAAATTGACATTAACAACGAACAATTTTAATGTTAGAACAATAAAACTTACCTCTATATTCAGTTCGTTCACGAAATCCTCAAAAAGTTACGCAATGTTTATACATTAAAACGGCCAATTAAAAAAGTACCACAATATTTTTTTTAATAATGAGTGTTGTTCGATGTAAAGCCAACACTAAACTGACTGAATATACAAATGAGAATTTTCTGCAAAGCCCCTAATAATGCCATGAAATGGGTACAGATCAATTTTAGCGGTAAGGTAAAGTACCCAACGATACAATACAATAATATTACGTATGTATGTATGCGTAATATCAATGTTTTGTCTATTTTCTGAACGGATGACAGATTTCAACGCTATCGGATTTAAATCCAACAGATTTTGTGCAGTGGTGTACCTAGAAGGCTTGCGGGAAACCGTTATTAAAATTGACAGATTTATTCTAAGTGGCGAATTAAAAATTTCCCGGCCAGGAAAAATTATTTATCACATATTTGTTAATTTTTTAAATAATAAATATCAGTTTATGAGGATTTTATATTTATTTCGCTGACAACAGTAATCACATATTTTGTGTATAAAGTATAAACACTTCAGTGACCGAGTTGGTAAGCGACCATGCATGGACACCGAATGTCGTTGGCTCAATTTCCGTAGCTGTATGAAACTTATAAAAAAAGCATAACTGGAACTGCAGTGCGCTTATCGATTGGCTTACGAGTAACCCTCGTGAAAAAAATACTCAAGGCTCAAATATAAGGCTAAAAAAGTAGTTATAGTACATATTTTTTTCCCCTATTTTTCTTCTTTTAATTTTAATTTAACAATGATCACAGTCATTTCATATACAGCTTAATTTATATTTCATGTAACTACACTAGTTTAATAAATATTAGTAAACAAACAATATTAGATGTATAATAATAATTTATGTTCGTATAATAGTGGATATTATTTTCTACTATGATTCTGATGAAGCCGTCGTGTTGAGAACAGCTGTCATAATAAAATGAAATATCAATTTTTATTAATCATTTTTTTGTGTTTTAACAAGGGGGTTTAATCAAAATAATTTCACCAAGAAAAGAATAATAAAATAATAGATTTTTACAATATGCTTGAGTAAGCATTTGGCTTAACGCAGTACCTTCATATTACTATTGTAATTATTGCATACACCTAGCCAATACATGATACTGTAAAATCTCTCGGTTTATAAAATTACCATGACAATAAAAATGAAATTAATGTTAAATTAATCGACTGTCTTTACTATAACTTTTGTGAGAAGTAAAGTTTTTGACTTATAATTATGAATTCTAAAATTAATAGATGCGTACATATGCAATTTCCTATATTAATAAATTATTAATCGCTTTAAACTTCAACGAACATTACTAAATGTTAGCAATGCTACGTCAAGCAAATGTATTACAACCCAAAAAATAATATCTATGTACTATTTCAATGTACCAATCAAATTAGGTAGGTACCTAAGCCAAATCTGATAATGATTGTATAAAACAACCTAAAATCTATTTACAAATATTATTTACAACGTTTTTGATCACTTCGATCTTTTATTTTACATTATTTTCAAAATCATTATGAATAATAAAACTAAGCATTGTTTTTCATGTAAATATCTTTAAAAACCACACTACATAACGACCAAGAAATATGTAATACTTTTTAAAATAAATCTTAAAAGACTAAAAAGAATAATTCTCTTAATTAAACTATAACATTGCATAAATTTTAATTATCATGTTTTAGCATGAACATCTTTAATACGGGTTCGTAATGTGTGTGTACTATGTTTTTTTGTTTTCTACTTTTATCTTTGAAAGAATAACGAGAAGCCATAGCATAAATTTCGTACGAAAGTTCAAAATCCCGGCAACCTGTTTTATAGTAAGTAAGTACATATTACGAACAAAGTGGAATTTCTTTTTCATGGCTATATTTTTTTTACATTGCCATTCCGTATTGCGCTCACTGTATGTTTTAATACAATGTTACCTTCTCAAAATCACCAAACTTCCGAAATAAAATAATACAGAATATGTATAAGTATAAATAAATGAGCCGTACGTTTATCATTGTAAAAAAAGTTTTTTTGATGTTGATATTTTTATAATTAAATATTGATATGCAATCACATTCAAATATCAAAATAATGTTATCAATGGCTTTCAATATGTATAGTTTTTGAAATTTTATCAATTTATTCATAATCTTATTCAAAAATATGTATTATATAAATTTATTGGTTATCGATGTATGATGATATATAATCTTTAATACATTTTTTATAAAACTTTAATAGGTATAAGTGTTAACTCTGGTACCATGTATAAATAAATAAATTTGTATTGGCAGCATTGAAAATTTTATGAACATGAACAGACTCCCGCGCATTTGGATTTCATTGTTTTGTTTTACTAGGTTATCCGTCATCTGTTAGCTGTATAAAATTATTTATTAATTAATAACATGCATATTAAGTAGGTCTTCTGTGCAATTAAGTAATATGTATCATCTAGAAAGTGTTAGTTAATATATTTATAGTTTAATTTATTGCAGAGACTTGTTACTGTAGATATTTTGTGAAAATGAAAGTTCCCGAGATGTTAACTGAAAGTGGAACTGCTTCTCCAAATGTGAAGAAATTGAAACAGGCCCGATTGCCATTTCAAGTTATCGGCTCTGACTCTCCTAAAATAGAGTCACCGGTCCCTAAGAAACGTAAATTATCCGTACAAAATGATGACATCCCGGTAAAAGTCGGCAAACTTTCAGAACACAAGGAGAATGAATTGTCGACAAAAAGTGACGTAGAACACGTAGTCATCAGTGATGATGAAGTAGAAATAACAACACCCGAAGAAAGCGTTATAGATGCTTCCAATGAATCCAACTTACCTAATCCTCTGGTGATATTTGTGGGCGCAGCGTTACAACGAAAATTAAGAAAAAGAACCAGTACCGCAGAAACTTTACCTAAAAAGAAAATTAAAGTCTCCCAAAAAAGTCCTATGAATAAATGTAAGTCTAAAAAAAGCGTCAGGAAAGCAAAACCAAGCAAAACACCTGAAGCACCTGTTGATACTACCGGATTTCAAGATAGTGTAAATGTGGATGATGACGTAGTGATGGTTGAAGATAATGAATCTAGTGACGTTACGATAAGTGAAACTACCATAGTTTCCTCTACTAGTGATATTGCTTCAACAGAAATCGATTTTAAAAGTGTGTCCCCTGAACCTAAACTAATCAATTTCAAAAAGATGTCTCCTAAATCAAAACAAACTGAAGGCTTGGTAGCTGAAGTATCACTACCTGATGAACCAATTGAATGTAGCAGTTCACCGATGAGAAATAACACTCCAAGCAAAGAATTCAGGACTCCTAGAACGAGCAAGAGGTTAATAGAGTCCAAGAGTGGTAAAGTAGAAGAAAATGGGCACTGCGATACAAAACAAACTGAAGGTGTGGAATCTTCAAACACTGAAGTATCAGATCTCGATGAATCAGTTGAATGTAGCAGTTCACCAATGAGAAATAATTCTCCAAGCAAAGAAGAGTTTACGACTCCCAGATCAAGCAAAAGGTTAATAGAGTCCAAGAGTGGTAAAGTAGAAGAAAACGTCCACTTAGATACAACTGTCGAAAGTTCCCCAAACACATCTTTAGATCTTAAAAAACTGACTCCAAAACAGGTATATTCTACAATTAATATTAGATGTTATTTGTTTTCACTTTTAGATAAGTGTCCTATCATAAAAATATTTCTCTTAAAATTATAGTTATATGAATACAATTAACCACTTCATCGCCACATGTTTTTAGAAACAGCGCGCCGGTACGTCACGTATTTTACAATCCTATACACCGTATACGCGATCCTTTTGGGTTTATTAATATTTTAAAATATTCATAATGTCGTTGCGAGAAAATCAGAATTAATTTTGAAATACATCCTTCGAATATTGCGAAGCGTGCACAGCTGCACTTATGGCGATCGTCTACGAAGAGCGCACATGTGTGCTTACGGCGATCTACGGGTTAAGGACAAATAAGATATATGTATGTGTATCTAAAGTATGAGCCTAAGGGATTAAATGAATTACATTTGAATGTTGTACTGTATTATAGTGGAAAATTATGTTTACTAATTTTGTATTGAACATTCTTTATTACAGGTACAGAAAAAATTGGAGTCAATTAAAAAACAGCAGGAACGAGAACGAGAAAAGCAGGAAAGAGAAAAGAAAAAACAAGATGAAAAGGATGAAAGAAATCGTCAGAGATTAGAAAAAGAAGAACAAAAAACGAAAGAAAGAGAGGAAAAGGAAGAGCAGAAGAAGAAAGAGAGGGAGGAAAAAGAAGAGCAGAAAAAGAAAGAAAGGGAAGAGAAAGAGCGTCAAAAAGAAGAAGAAAAAAGTTAGTTTCCATGCTAAATCATATTTTTTGCTGAATTGCTACACACATACGTATTACGTAATTAAATCCAAGATGCTTTCTTATTTGTATTTCAATGTCAAAATATTGCACAATATATAAATATATTCGACACCTTTCAATTGTGCAACATTCAATCAACCCTTTCATTAGTGAGTTAATTTTTTATGCACACACATTTTAAACACTAAAGTCTTTCACCGCCATCAATTCAATTAATATCATAAAATCTATCAAATTGAAAATGCTGATTTGTAAACAATACTTTTCTATTTCCAAACAACGAACAAAATAAACTGAAAAGTTATTCCAAATTGGT
>JAGVSQ010009472.1:0-13599 GCA_022683975.1 Rhyacophila evoluta
TTATGCTTAATTTACGTAATTATAGTATAGGTAGGTATCATTGAAATAAAAATCTTATTAGTGTGAGCACTTCAATGTGTGCGCAGATGTCATGTGAGCACTTGTCAAGCGTGCAGTTGTCTGGTTACCGTTGTATGCGGCCGCCTTATAATAAATATAAATAACTGGGTATGGAATGATTTGTAGGTAAATATTTATAGTCTTGATGGTAAATGCGTGCATTTCAGCGCTGGAGATCACACGTTCGAAGCCCTTAGCTTGAATTGACCGATTTACTGACAATCAATCTTAAAAAAAAAACGATCTGTCATGATGTCTAGGCGTGCTGACGATCTATATGCTCCACATTTAAATGGTCAAAAATGTGTGTTATAAACTAGCCTGATTGAGTGTGACTGCGATAAAACGTTGTCGTTGACAAGAAACACGATGTCTCCTACGTAGAGCATGTCCTTAGTTTCAATAAATATTTTCAACTTAAAAGAAAAGCGTTTATAATTATAACGCATATTTATTAGCAGGTACAAAATGATTTATTTTACTCCTGGATAAATATACATTGTATGTAAATTATGCTCCGTAATTCTTGTTTACGTGTTTACAATTCTCATTGTTTATGGTTTTTGTTTCTGGTTTTGTTGCATATCATTGGCATGTCGAGTGCAGTATGACCCACAAACCGGTGCCAACTTTAATTAACAAAATTCTTCTTTAAAGGTGAAATCTTAATTGATTACCTGATTTGAATTGAAGCACACACCGTGCATTATAGGATAGATTCCGGCATTTTTTCTACAATGCAGCACATGAATATCTTAACACTACCAATTATCTACTAATATATATATATATATATTATAACAGCGCAGAGAGCTGTATACTTTATTGATTTGTACTGACCATAATTGGTATTGAGGACAAAAAACAAGAACGAAGAGACGTCCAAAACTACACACCCTGCCTGTGTGGAGCATATGGCTATCACGCAGCATCTCTATGATTATTTGTCGCCTGCCAATTGCTTTTACATTTTTTCAAATCAGGGTGGCATTCCTCAATGTCAGTAAATACATTTTGTAGATAATACCCGACGGATTCCAGGACGAAGTAATTTTGTTAGAAGGAATGAAATGGATTGAGGTTTCCCGGAGGCATCAGTAGCACGTTTCTTCCACGCAATTATATTATTACTCAAAGTTATTCAACAAAGTCGCAACTTTGAATTTGTTAGAAAAGTAGCCAAGGTAATGTACAGTCATGTTGTGTATGTATCTGGCATTTCTGTATGACCTCGATTTGCTCGTTGATATTTGCAACAAAGAGTTTATATTGGTATCAGACAAATAACGACATCGTTTCAACATTTTCTTACTATTCAAAATATTGAGATTGTCATAAAATACTATTCAAACCCAGGTGACTTGATTCTACTAAAAGTGAAAAAATAGTAAATATAACAAATATTAAGTAAAATAACAGCTGCGTAAAGAAGTTCAGGAAAATTTATGAAGTCAACAAGTTATTCACAAGTATTATAGTTTTCATGCCCCTTTAGCCCATTTTTTCTAAATGGATGGTATCTATAAGTAATTAATATTAAATAACACGTAGATAGATTTAGATAATATTTTTTTTATATGTAACACATGTAAATTTTCCACCAGCATATGTGTCCGTGTCAATACACATAATAATATATAATACATACCATAAGTAAACGAAATAAAAAATATTAATTGTCAGAATGTACAAGAAACAAATGACGAGGAAATAATGTATTTTGGTTGTAAATAATAAACTAAAACAAAATACTGAATTATATGATGAGGTAAGTTACACACTAGGTTTATATTGGTTGTATCAAAAATGGGTTTAATGTTGTTTCTAGTTCAATTATATACATTCTCTACGCTGACATGCAAATTAGAAATTATGATTTAACTAGTGTCGGAAATAATTATATTTTTTGTACACACTGTAAATTGAAAAGATTTATCTCGCAAGAATTAAACCGTTATTAATTATTATGAATATGACATATTTAATATCAGAGAATGAATTAAATAATATTAAAATTACACACTGCTTAATCCTGTTGGAACGTGTACACCGAATTCTCTTTTTACACGGATTCAAAATAACACGATGCTACATCCCGCACGTTTTTTAAATTTAAATTTAGCAAATGCGAAAATTTGAAAAGAAATATTACACAGGTTCTGGATATCTCAAATAATGAAAGCGATGTCGTACCAAATGTGTCAAAACAGTTTCGTCTATTGTCTAATAGTGAATAATCTTTGTTAATATTTTTATTATGGTATTTTTTAATAAAATTGAATTACCACAACAGTAATGAGTTTAATTTTTTAATATTCATTAATTTTTATGCAAGGATTTTATTTTTTTATTTTACTATAATCTTTTACACGGTATTACGTGGAACATATCTACCGTGTAAAAAAGGAGTTCAGTGTATTATAGTAATTTAACACGAAACATTTATTTTGAAACATTCGGTATCCAGTCCTGGATATTCGGACTTAAAAATCTTGTAGTTGTGCGATTCGAATCGCAAACCTTCGAATCCAAAGCACAATCGCTAACCTCTAGTCCACGAGAGAGACTTACATTGATTAATAACTGATTATATTGTCGGGGGAAAAATCGGCTCAAAACGAGAACGAAATTGGTGTTATATCGTTTATAAAGAACCATTTCCTTTACCACGTACATAGTTTTGATGCGCGGACTATCTCTTTTAGTAATGAAAGTGATTCCACGCTAATTCGCAAACGGCGACGAACATTTTCAGATAGCGACAATATTTTTACGAAAAAATCTAATGAGAACTATCACATTTCTTTTAAAAAACATGCCATATTTGTCGTCTTTACGTTAAGTTATTTTTAATTTCACGTACAACGAATGAGAAAAGAATTACGCTTGTCCCTAGGATTTTAAAAACATCATAGCATCGAAAGAGTTAACAACACGCGTGATTCATATTCATCTACAAGTAAAACAATAAAATACAAAATTATTACCATATCGACTGCGTAATAAACTAATGTCATACATATTTTAATAATTCATCCAACAAATCGTTTATGTTCGGATGAAATCGCAGAAGTTCGTTACTAAGGAAATTAATTATCGTTAATATTTGAGTGAAATCGGGTAAGTTCGGTATTGAGTAAACAATCATGATAAAATAAAGGGAAAAGGTTATTAAAGTTTAAGCTTCACTATGGAAAACTCTGTCCAAATATTTATATATATATTGACAAATTATAGTAATTTTTAAGATTTTTTACATACAATATGTATTAAGACCGGTATTATTTAGAAGGGAAGGACAATGTATATAATAATCTAAATGTGATCTATGCCCTCGCAAATATGGGTGTTTGCACAGTGAAAACTAGTTTTGCATAGTAATTATCAACTCTTAGTCGTTTATGGTACTTTTACTGTTCGGTTACTGAAATTAATAACAAAATGATGTAACTCTGAATTATATTTAATCATTATTCAGAAATGTTAAAATATATTATTAAGTGAAATGTATGCAGTGAGTGGTTGAATTGCTGCACAAATTACACGAAAAATAAACCAAACAAAAAATAAGCTATAACGTATAAAATAAAACCCCGAAGCCTCCCAAATAATTGAAATCATTTTTTTATGCAGATGTCAAGAAAAATATTTTAATTGATACATACAAAACCAGACAGATATATTTTAATACGAATCATGTTTCGTCTATTTAGAGAGTTACCAAGCATATATTTTTGTGTGTTAAATAAATTGAATGAATAATAGTAAATAACTACGCAAAGATAAAGAGGAAAAAACTTTAAAAAAAACCTAGAAACTCTAAACAATTAATAGTTTAAATTGAAATTTTGCTATAATATCATATTTAAAACAACATGTCTTGGTCCGTATTGACAAACATCGAAATTATACGTAACTGTTGTGTTGATATATCACAATCTGACCTAACCTAATCTAGCCAAAACTGATCGACATAACCTAACCGATATAATACGTCATGATCGATTCTCATTTGTGAGTGTTTTTCACGTACAGTCACATATTACAACTGTGGTTTTTACGATTTCAAATTTATAATATTATTAAGTAAAAACACGACCACATTCGAGAGTAAACGAGGACTCTTTGTATGTAAGCCGCAGCTTCCATGACTGTGTGATGTTATAAAAAGGATCTGGAAAGATTTGGTGTCAGTAATGGATGCTATAAGCCTATAACTATAAGCTTTAATGAAAACGTATGGCAGTCTAAGCTCACGCCGGCCTGAAGCGTTACTATGGTAACACAGATGACACAAATAAGTACTTAAAATTTATTTAAAAAATTAATCTATAATAGCATTAATATGTCACACAGCAACCGGAACTATTTGATTCGTGACATGGCAGCCAATCTACTCATCCGTGAAGTCTTTGTTATGTTACAATATGTGTAAGCGTACCTATATGAATTATGCATATATAAATAATAGAAAAACCAGTGAAATTTTATGAGATAATTACTTATTTGATTTCATAATAAAGTGATTATCAAAAAAAAATGTCCGGCATGAAAAATAAACGACGCGCATGCCACTCGACACACACATGCTCACGACTTTGAACGTTCTTTCAATACGCATGTACACGTACACATGCACTCGAAAGAGTATTTCAGTTGAGAGCTGACTATTTATTTTAATTTGAATTGATACAGCGAATGAATTTATTTTACATTAAAATATATACTTTGATAAAAATTCGTTATATCAGCATTATATAGAAAGTTGCATACTTACGAAACGCGCAAGTATAAAATTACACTTAATTTGTCAAGTGAACAAAAAAATGTATGTAATTTAATACAGTTTGCATAAAGATGTAAAATATTTTTTATACGAACAGGAAATATTGGTTGAAAAAAAAAATGTGTCATTAAAGACGGGTAGAGCTGTTGTATTATATAATATATCTAGCGTCAACCAGGTCGATGAAAAGCCAGGCATGTATGGCAAATAGAGTGCACAGTAACCAAGTGAGTGGAATACAGTAACCAAGAAAAAACTTCATCATATAGCAGATAAATTCTGTCCGATCATAACAAATAGTATTATATGTATCATCATGTCACGACAGCGACCTTTATTGCATGGATATTATAGGATTCTATCATGGTCAGTCAAATTGCGGGAGATTGGCTAGTGATTAAAAATATCCAGTGACAAGAAGTGGTGACCATATAATTAACTCAATATTCTGTATAATGAGTGACTTCGCTTGGAGTCAAGCAAGCACCATTACGAAAGAAGTAAATATGCTTAAAATATATAGTTTTTTTAAGAATACTAATCTGACTTTCATCCACAAACACTTTTTTTATTGCATGACGATATATTTGCATTAGGCACATTTATATAATACGTCTTCTGGGTCACATAGTGTAGAAGTATATCAAGAAGCATACATCTAATGCTTTATATGAAGTAATACAAACGAGTAAGTTACATCCTCTAATCGATTGAATTACGATAAGAAAAATATTGTCACTTCTGTGGTCGAATTCGTTAGAATATTCAATTCGGCTATTAATCCTGCGTATTTATTTAATTAAAGGTGTACAGTTAAGTTGTTAATGGGTGGAGCGATTTCCAGCAATCCGATCGTCGTAAATAAATGCATCTGCTAAGAATAGTCATCTCATTGTCAAGATCCATTAACATCATATTTAGAGCGGGCATGGATAAAAAATATCAGCAATATCGAATTGTTAAATGTGAATATAAAAAATAAAATCATCAAATTAAATCATAAAACAACGATTAAGTTATAAATTCCGGCCATAAACATGAAACAAAATAATGTCATTATTGCCTATCATAAAGCATTTTAATTTCGGCGAGTGATTGACATTTTTCAGAGAATGACATTTCAAATTTTATTGTATTTTTTTTTTTAGAAATTAACAGCGCTCAATCATTCGGATTTGTTATAAAAAATACACTCTCGATAGTGTTAACTCACACAGTCACGGGTTTCAATGTACGTGAACGAAACTCGCGGGCGCTGCGATTGCTTGAAAGTAAAAGTGAAACGAACTCTCTCTTTCTCCAATGAACGCGGAATCTAAAACTGTGTAGACATTTTCACTTTCTTTCTTAACACGTTGAAATTCATTGACTTACCTCGGTTGCCAATCAGTAAGCGTATGCACACCAATACCGGAAGTCGCTAGTTCAAATCCTGTAAATGCATAAGGATATCAGTGTAATATTTAAAGATTTGGGATAGGATGTCCAACGGTTTGAATGATAGACTGAGCAATGGGAAACGCACAGGCACATGATAAAAAAATTACTTCGTGATTTCATTCGAGTATGGTTATATTTACATGTAAAATTTTGGGGATATTCTATTAGGTTACGTCAAAGCGTAAACACGAAAAAATTATAAATAGTAGACAGTTATAAATTTAGATTTTAATTACAATCTTTCACAGAAAGAATACGAAAGTTAAACCCATTTATAGAATATATATAGTATATACAGATTGAATGTATTATATACATAGATTCAAACGTTACCATCAACATCGCCAGCAGATTTTAATCCACAGCCGGATGAAGGTTATCCCATCTTAATTCATTCGTACCGTACTTCATCAGCTTAGATTGACTATGTATACATTGATATATATTTCTTCAATAAGATTAATTTCTCAATATTGTACATACCAGGTAATGAAAGATATTTGATACAAATTGGTTTCATAGTTACTTAGAATTTCAACATTCCCAGATACGTATATGATTTAATAGATTTGATCAATAATTTGTTTCTTCTGAAGAGTTAGGTCACGTGCAACATATGAATTAAAAATAAACAGAGAAGAAAATCTAGCGATAAGGAGCACGAGAAAAAGCAGCCAACTAATTCGTTCTTTTGGTAGAGTTTGTGGATGACTCCCGTGTTCCAACACGGATACGGCTGAATAGGTCTATCTAATTCTTTTTTTGTAATGATGTAAACTGTAGCTTAATATCAGTAGACTCTTTCCAAAAATGTACCAGCGCTATGCCTAGGATTCGACAAAATTTTGGATTATGTTGATCTATTACATTAATTAATTGTTCGATTAGGTTATTCTATAGTTGCTTTAGTTAAGTATTCAATAGTTCGTGTGTAAATGCAGTTAATTAATTCATAATGGCTATCATGAGCACTGGATTTTATATACGTTTGTTTATACATCATAGTATAAATATTGCCACATCCTTTCCAAAAATGGAGGATTTTTTATCTCAACAGTGTGAAGATGACCACTCCGGAAATGGTGTATATGGATCTACGTAATTAAAAGTATTATTTTAACAGTTTTTTTCTCAATAATTATTTGTCAGTTAATAGCTTAACCTGTTAGGAATCCTGTCCTGTGTCTTTCGACTCTTTCAAAATCCTGCAAGATTGGAATTATATACGACATCCGGTTCCGAAGTGCGCACGATAACGTCACTGCGACGAGGAGACAGTCGTGTATTATTTAAACTTTTGATCTACGGCCCACACTTCGACCTGCACTCTCTCCGCGCTCATCTGTAACTTTCTTTTCGCGCCTTACCGCGTCCGCCATCCGACATTAAATAAATTTTACTTTCTGACCATGTAACATTTACGCAACACGGCTTTTTTACACCCCCTCCACATTGCCAGTCCCCACATGCATGCTCATTGCACATACGATATTAATCACGTCATTCTACACTGATATTCATTTTACATTTCCTAGAAAATCGATAGAGTTCTCGTTTCAAATTTAACCATAAACAAAAAACTAATATTTATTTACATCAACATGATTGAGTATACATAGTTTTAAATTTCGTTTCCCCAACTGCTGATAATCCACGATATATGGTTGCATAAAAATATCTATCTACGCACAATGGACACGTTTTTATAATTATTTTAAGAATACCTTCATATATAGATTATGTGAATAGCTGTAAACGTTTTGAGACATTTTGTATTTCAATCCATATTTTTTTATTATAAAATGTATTATCAAAACACAAGATATTTTTCCAGCTTGTTGTAAAAAAGAGAAATCAATATTTGCTCTTCGATGTGCAACATATAAAGTTCCGTGTGCGAATATAAATAGGCTATTATCCACATAATTGTAAAATGAATATCTATTGAACAGAAATCGTCATTCAAGGTTTTTATTTCTATGTTGATTTAATTACTAAAATCGGTAAACGTCGTGTTAATTGTTTGTAAAGCTCTCATTCAACGAACACTAGACATATTGCAGTTAATTTTATAATATTTAATTCATACTATAAAGAGTATCGTGATGAATTTATCCAGTACAATAATATTGACGCAACGAGAAGTATTTATATATATATATTTAAATATGTTGTATGTATCAATTACAATATTAATTAAATAAAAAAAATGTCACATTCTTCATTATGGTAAACAGTCCCCGTAGAACGATTTTAGCTTGTGTCAACTTCATTACTGTCAAACTGACAGCAATAACGGCAGCCATATTGGATTTTTAATGTTTCGAGAAATTTCTCGTATTATACGGAAATCTCCTTGAAACTACACAACAAAAATTAAAATTAGCTCGATGGCCTCTGTTAAATTGATTATTGTTTATATTTTTGTCATATCATAATGTTTACCACCGATAAACATCGGACTTTTCATCCAACGTCCGCACCAACATAATTGATAAGATGCAATAACGTAGTATCTAAATATATACTCAAACAGATGTTTTTATAAACTGTATATTTGCATCTATGCTTAATCTACCAATGTGGGTTTTTAATCTACTCTTCAGCAGCCGAATAGTAAGCCCCTATAATACGGTGCCGGGTTCAAATTCCATGACTGCATAAGAATTTAATTTAGATATACATGTACATATACTTTTTAAAAGCAATTAAATTCGCCCTTGTGGCAACCAAGTTGGATGGCCTGATTAGTAACTTGAGGAACTCTTCCTGCTCCATAAACATTCTTGAAGATTCCCACAGAATGGTATTAGCATCCTGTTCTGGACAGCCACAAGGACATGTTGGCTGCTCAACAAGGCCAAAATGAGACACCTTAGCGGCAAAACCACCGTGGCCTGTAATAAATTGGCTACTGAAGTGGCTTAGAGTCAGCTTGATTATCTCCATACGCCATTTGATATTAGTAAAAAACATAGAGGTGACGACATCTGTAATGATTTGACCATTTACAAATTAACACTAATTAAGTAAGTTTTAAATTACTATAATTGATAACAATACAAAAAAAAAACACATTGGCATGAGTTACTAAACAATAAACAATTAATCATAATGTGCAATCTATTACAAAGGGTGCAGTTTTAACAGCAGTATACATGTTAATATCGGAATATTTTATGACTACATGCGGGTTAAATAATTACAATGCCTAATGCGCGTTTGAAATACTTGCCTCTTTTGATGATACGACTGGGGAGCATTGTTAGTTATGTGATATAGTTAAATATATGTTTAGTTATGTTTCTATTTACGGCGGATAAAGGCAAATCAATTATTGAAAAGTACAAAAGAAGGGCATGTTACGTCACACAACTGTCAAACTGAGATATCATCGGTTAAAGACAGTCTCACAAAAAATAGTAAGATTTAAAAATGGAATACAACCTTCCGCAAATTCATACATTTTTTAGTATTTAAATATGCAATAACTTACAAACAGAATTATTGTAACAGAAATATAGATAAAAATTAATCGATGTCAGAATTTATAAAATCAGTATTATGTGATCAACAGGGCTGTATTGCCTGTTTAAAAAAAACAAGTGTGACATAAAATGTTCTTCCCTAGTACATACTATTTAATTGTAAAAATATTTTGCAAACGATTTTAATAGATATTTTAAAATGTTAATTGTAACAATTGTACAGATGTTTCATAGATAAATTGTCGGTAGTTTAGGCGATACAGTACTAAATTCAATATTAATATGATAAATATATAAATAGCAGTATGGATGTGGAACTATGTTGTATAATAAATAAAAGGCAATAAATAAACATTACAGTAAAAATTCTTCTAGCTATCATTTCATAAAAACATATCATGATTGCCAACCTCAAATAAGAACAGTCATTCGATCAATACGATCAAATGGTATAATTTTTTTTTCACTCTCCTTGATTTACGTATAGTGAACGTGGAGCATATTATTTCATAGTACCAGAATTATCCCAAGAGTAATTACCAAATACTTTATCTTCCTCACGTAATCAACTATTTTGTCCATCTTTTGTTGTCTATATGACTATGGGTGCAGAATAAATCGCATCAAATCAATATCTCTGACAATTAATATATTTTCTTTTAAAGAGTTTTTGAAAAAACGCATTAAATTCAATTTAGTGGGTAGAACGAAACACATTCAGATGGATGTAATTAATACCGTGGCCGTACTGTCCCAATGTCCATATTTTGTACCGCATAAATGCCACTGAATATTATGAACAAGATCGAGATCTATATAATGAGAAAAATTAAATAAAAAAATATAAAATGATGATCATATAATGAAATTAAGTATCATGTAAACATATACGGTACATAAATTATATACTTTCGAAAGTTCTCGAACTAAGCTAGAAATCAGTGATTTTTGGCACCCGCCACCTCCGACACACGGCGTGGCACTGCTTAATACATTATTTGTACTGTCGAGAACAACTGATAATACATTGTTTTTTATCGATAGTGGAAAAATGAAAAGCAAATTTATTAAACTGCCTGGTAACAAACCTGTGTCTAGCGGTTAGATAGACTGTCTTGTAATTATGGTTCGCAATAATGAGACGACAGTTAGAATAATAATGATCTTTGTCATCATGTTTTGTAAGTAACCTAAGCAAAGTGTGGCGAATACGCGCTCCCAATATAAACGACTTATCGCGTAACTGAGTTAGTGCACTTTCGTTTTCATCGAGCCATTAAACGTATAATATACGATTTCGTCATTGCATTGCCATCATCACAATCATTAAACAAACTATACTATCATTATAGATTATTGATCATTGGTGATATCAATCCACCAGATTATTGTGACACAGTTTCTTGTCTATAATTTTCTTAGGCTACGAGCAGACGAAGTGGTGAGACGCGGCGGTCCATAGACTAAAAACAAATTGGAACGCCTGACGCAGAACGCTTGACCGCTCTATATCTACTCGTAGCTTAAAACCTTTGTAGTTTCTTACTGCATAGAGGACTCTCATTAACTCATAATAATACAGTTGGCATACAGTCCAATCGGCATATGAACCATATCGACCCTTGAAAGGAAAAATTACGTAACCCTCAAACCAGAATGTATCCGTTGTTTCAAAAGAATGTAAGCTGCAATGCCAATTTTGTGTTTAGAGTTCATTTTAACGTTCACTTTCACAAGGATAGCCTGCCAAATTTGCGATCAGAAAAAAGAATTCCAATGTATCAATTAGTTTTTCTTAAATAACTTTTTAAGTTATGTTTATATAATATTTCAACTTTGCCCCAAAATCATTAAAAATACGTTTTTGCATGTCCTGTAGAATTTATTCTTTGTCAATAACAACCTTTTTTCTTTTCCACATGTATACATACACGAAACGTATATCACGTTTTATTAAATGAAATGCGTGTGGTTCATGCTGTCATTAAATATAAATTGAAAACGTAAAGGGAAGCTTCTGCTGGAAAACTTCTAGTAGTTAAAGATGCGTCACATTCGTTATTCTACTGTGTGTAACTGAATACACAGACAAAACTTTACTGTCGTAAAGACCACAACTTTTAATAATTGTATTCGAATACACGTTCTAGCAAGTCACTTCATTAATGGTTCATAAGTACTACGTGCATTAAAAATATTTATACAGATTGCGCAATGTCTACTACTGGTTATAATTGCATATGAAACTTTCTTTCCTACTCGTGAAGAACGCTCGAAGAAAGTAAAAGCGTTTGTTTAATACACCGTGTATTTCGTTCGATAACTTATTTGACTTCAATAATTATAGTATTAAAAATATGAAATTATAATATTCATTATATGTCAAATAACATTCATTAAGTCCGTAACACAAAGGTGATCATAGTCCTAAACAATTTGGCCACTCCTGTAATATACAAGTACTCATCTATTAACTTAATCATTTTCACAATGTAATCCAAAATCCGTTCTAGCTTGTGTTACAGGGAATCGAGTCCCTTCAAGGGTCTTGCTTCAGATGTGGGTCACGCGATATAGTGTCAAATGATGAGGGTGCCACGTGACCGACACGCGTAAATCATCCCCGGCAATAATAATGTTTTAATAACTTCCAACCCCTATTGACTGCAAACCATGGGAGTACATCGTGGAGTTCAATTAATGGCCGCAGTATTTTTTATGGCGTGCGAACTTCAGTTTAATATTATTATCGTTTTGGGGTACGTCATTTTAGCATTCGAGAAATTTAACGAAAGGGCTTGAGCGATATTTTCTCATTCATATGATTTGTTCGCTATATTAACATTGTAGGTTGATTGTTTAATTTAATTTTACATGCTGAAGAATTACAAATGATTGTTTCAAGGCACTTACAACACGACGTACTATAGAGACGTTTTCGGCAAAAGATCGTAGCGTAAAACTATATGACAGTTACAGTGTCTCGGTTATAGGAAATTTAAAACATAAATCACACGATAAAATAAAACTTCGCATAAATAAGACTTTCACTGCGATATTCCTTGCGATATTTCGCCAGTGCATGCGGATATCTATTTTGAAATGATTTGATAAAAAAACAAAAAACACCAAATTACCAAAAAAGCAAATATTATAATAGTAACAGTAAATAAAATTAAGAATAAAGAGAAAAATATAAAAAAAAATAACATAATAAAGAGAGTCTAAGAAGAAAGATAGCTAAATTCAATTCTGAAAACCTATACAACAGCATCCATCTAAGCTCACTCCCATATCAATAACCGAGTTAGTCTTGATGAACAATACTTTTTCTCTCCGCATTGGCATCACTACTGGCAGGTTACTTCTGCGTTTAGAAATAAAAAATAGCTGATAATACTCATATTCAATTAAGTCTAAGCATTGCTAGATTATTTACGTATTTACCGAGACTTGGCGCCTCACTTAGAATGTATTATTTGTTCATTTTTAAATGTCGTAGTGTCAGTAGGATTATTTCATTATATTATAGAATACGTAAAGGATTTTGCTTTGCAGTGTTAATTGAGATATTGCAGTGCTACTTAAGCTTGTTTCTTTCACGACATACTTGATTTTTTTCCAAAATTTCGCGGCACACCCCAAGAAAAAAAAAGAAAGACATTTTCATATATTGGAGAAATGCGCCGTGCCACACCCAGCATCGTTTCGCGCCACATCGGTTGCGGAGCACTGAGTTATCGCATAATATTCTTCTTCTCCCATGTTCACTCCCTAAGTGGAGCATATGGACACCACGTGCCGCCTCCAAGAATTTCTGTCGCC
>JAGVSQ010009473.1:0-13599 GCA_022683975.1 Rhyacophila evoluta
GGTGTCCATATGCTCCACTTAGGGAGCGAACATGGAAGAAGAAGAAGAAGATAATATAATGATATCTTATGGGGACGGAGTCGACTGACTAGATAGCTTTTTGCTAAGCAATCTGTCCGTGTAATCTTTAGGGCATGGATGTGATTCATATGTATCGGTTAAAAAACAACTGGTGGTGAACTACATATTATATGATAAAAATATGATTTATACAGAACATAAAACAATGCGTTATATTTATGATAAACACAATAACACGCTTTTAACTTGATTTCTGTATAACTACGATCCAACATAATTATTATAGTAGAACGATAGTTATATTGTTGAAAAGTTCACGAAATAATTAGTCCCGGATTTTTTACTGGCCCGGGATTGTAATCCCTAATCTCGACAACTTCGAAATCAAAGCACCGAAGTTTGTCGGTAAAGCTTGAAGTTAAGTAAGCAACCAGACACTATAGTGAAGTCATTATACTGAACGTCAGTGTAGTGAGAGCCACCGTCACAGTAAGACGTTCGCTTGGCGTTTTTTTTAGTTTACTTTTTATTTTTACGCGAGTTCTGTTTGCCACTGTTAAATTATTTTTTACGTCTTCACTGTGTTCTGGCTTCTTCGGAAGCACACTGTTTACGGTACGTCGTATCTTTCAGTTTACTTAAATCTTTTTTAATGCTGATAAATTGTTTTTCAAAAAAAAATGTGTATAATAAAAACGGTTAGGCAAACTCATAAATTATTAGCTCCGTCCCCACATGTTCTTACATCTTTCTCGTCCAGAGATAAAATAGTTTGCTCTGCCATTTTTTTAAGGGTTAAATTTCTCGAGCATAAATTACACGTCTTCATATTTTTTTCCACATGTTTGGAGGATAGAAAAACGTTGCGTGGTAATGAAACAACGTGATGAATTTTCACATAATTTTTAATAACACCGGTATTCTAAAGAATTATTTACAGAATAACGTTCGTCTGATCAAACATAGTGCATTGTGTCATTACCGTACAGGCTGCACCAAAACGCTTCATGGGCCGAATGCGGCCCGCGGACCGATGGTTGCCGAACGTTCAAATATAGAACTGAAATGATACAGGGTCTAATTCTACCCTGCTAACACAATATCTACTCGCAAGATATTGTGTTTTTACTTAGCAGTGCAGTATAGAACATAGGATGTAATAAGATATCATTTTTAAATTTTGATTACCAAGAAAGCAGATTACTAACTAATCCTTGGACCCAAAAGGTCACGTTGACAATAGTAATTATGAATGCTTTTTAGATTTTAACGAAGTCAATTCTTTCAAACTTTTGAAATCATTCGAAAGATCAAAATTATTTGATTCGTTTTTGGACGATGTTCACTCAAACCAATTGGCACCAGGTTTTAATAAACTTATAATAATTTTATTACATGTATTTGGTATTAAGTTTTCCTTAAAATAAATTCTGAACCATCCGCTTACGTAAAAATTCTTATCTAAACAATATTTTTGCTCTTTTAATTTACTCTCTAGATTAGAGAAAACCGTATCGCCTCTTAATCATTCAAAAACCGTAATGCAGCGCTTCCTAAACATTTTCGGGTCGCGGCACCTTTTTTGAATTAAATCTACCAGCATTTACATGACTTCATGTACAGAAATAATTTATATTCGTAGGACATTTTTAAAAGTTTTATTTCAACATTGAGTGAACATTTTGAATAATTTAATACTTATCATAATTTTTATCGATCTCGTCATTGATTATTGATTAAATTTGTCGTCGTTGATGTTTGATCTCATATTTTGTATGGTCATACATATTACGCAAAATTACATCGACGAATACGAATTGCTAGGTCCCGACCTGTACATACGTCAAAGTTCGATACTGCCAACTTTTGACAGCTAGACGTCAGGAACTCAACCCCAGATAACCGAAATTCGTATTATTTTTACACATGCATAGTGCATACGAAATATCTTTTAGTCGCTTTTAATTAAAACATTATATATGTAAATCATAATTTCATGACTTTTAAAAATTATTTTTTTCTGTTCTGTCCGCTGACTACATTGATTACTACTACAACGGAATTTTACTAAAAATTAAATAACAACTAGTTGTACGTATCTTAACTGCCTGTATTAAAAAAAACAACTATATTATAATTTACTAAAGCAAATATCTCAACCCTCATTTCCGTAGCTAACTGAGATGCAAAAAAGGGCTAGACAATTACAAACGTGCACGTTATAAAGCAGTAAAAGTATGCAAATAGAAGGTTTAGAAAAACTTTTGCAGTAGGGCGCTTCCTACCCACGCCGCGGCACTGCAAACGATAAGTGGAACATATGGACACTATTTGACGCCTCTAAGAATCCCTGTCGCCCACTACTATTCTTGCCTCCCACAACTACGCTGAATACATTATATAGATAGTATTTAGCCGGCTTCCGGGACGCCGACAACCAATCGGCTAGAATAGGTAGGTCGTGCTCAGAATCTCTTGAGGCATTCGCGATATGTAACCAAACCCGGTCGAGCATCGCAGCTTAACTTGGTCAGTGATAAGAGGCTGCACGGTCCGTTCTTTTATCTTCTCATTTCGAACTAAACCATACCACCGTACTCCCAGAATCCACCGCAGACACCTGTTTCTAAAGCTTAGAATACGGTTGTATTGGACCTTTCTTGGATTAGGATTTGGCTTTCTTTAGCAAGCGTAGATCTGCACTGACAGAATGCATGCATTGAACAGTCGGCACTTGTACCTTGTATAGCTTGGAGTCCCAGACATTCCACAAGAAATTGAAGGTTGCTTCAGCAATTCCTATTCGAACAGCGAGCTCATTTTGCAAAGTGCTATTTCCCGTAATATGTACCCCTAGGTATCTAAAGCTGTCGATACTCTCGATGATCTGTCCATGGTTGGTCAGAGGATAATCATGATCCGGACAGGCAAGGTTGTCCATAACGTTCGTTTTTTCACATAGATTTTCAAACCAATGTGAGATGAATTTGTATGTAGCCTATCGATCAATTCATGAATGGCTCAGAAGGAGTTTTCTAATATGACAGCGTTATCTGCGTATTCGAAGTCGCATAGCTTTGCCGTAGTGATAACAGCTATTTCTCGGTCTGGTGGTATTGATTTTCGTAAAATAAAATGAAAGAATTCGATAAATTAGAGCGCAGCAAGAACACATCCTTGTCTGATTCTGGTGGAGACACCGAACCATTCTGTGACTGCGTCGCAGATACTGAGGCAACATTTGAGACTTTCGTTCAGATTTGATGGTGGAAACTGACTTAAGAGGAATGCCGTATGCGTTTAGTATCATCGAGAAGGAATAGTGATGCGGACTATCAAATGCCTTCTCATAGTCCACAAAAGAGTAGGCCAGCGGGCTATTTAGCTCATGAATTTGTTGGAGAAGGCAACGTAATTTGATGTCGTACGCACAAGGCCGCCCAGGTATAAATCCAGCTTGGTTTTTCCCCAAGACACGCATTATTGGCTATTATCGCTTGCAATATGATGTGTGCGCTAAGATCTTTGCCGGAACACTGAGCAACGTGATGTCACGGTAGATATCACAGCAGAGAGGGGCGCCTTTTGTGAACGGTGATCACTTTACCGTTTATCCAGTTTCTTGAATAACATTCTTCTTCGCACAGTTTTGGTAATAAATTATATACACAATGCAGGATTGCGCTTAGGCCATACTTAACGATTCTGGATGTATATCATCACCCCCTGAAGCTTTTAGATTCTTTTTGCCTACTCACAGCTCACTTGATATCGGTGTATATTTGCGGATGGTTGGATAAATCTTTTGCTCGGGGGATATTCGAAAGCGCAAACGGATCCGATGGAGATGGGCAGTTCAATATTTTACAGAAATTATCCTTCTAGATCGTCTTAATGCAATCTGGGTTCGACTCCATTGCTCCATTAGTACCGCGAATGGCTTCAAGAGTTTATTTTGAAGAGTTGCTTGGTGTCGTTTCTGCGTACCGCTTCCTCTGATGCTTCAATTTTTTTATCCATGAACCGGCGTTTGTTACGCCGCGTAGACCATTTAACAACACTGTCATGGGTTCAGTACTCGGTCCGACGGTAAGTAAATACAGAAGGTATTTTATTTCTGAAGTACATTATATTATATTGGTTTGTCTTCAAAAAATGAACGTCGCCAAAGTTGTCTCATTTTGGTGATATATTATTGTATGAGGCATAAATAATAAATAAAGAAAGGCACACAGATCGAATACAATTCCTATTTTGAAATAAAACAGTACCGAAAATAACCGTGGTTATCGTCCGGTTTTTATTTTTCAAAATTTATCATAACCATAATTATGTAATCCATAATCCAGCAGCTGAAATAATTAAGCCACCAATCTCCGGCAGGAAGAGCGCACAATAATCTCTCGGCTTCCGGGAGGCTGTGATTATTTACCAGAATGTAGTAAATATATCAGTCGAAGTAGGTAGCACACGAAAATTCATTAAATACTAATAACGAACATATTAATGATTTGTCAGACTTACATATTTATTATCACATTGTCAAGTACATAAGTTTTGTGGTTATTTTAAATCTCGAACATACAATGATTTTTAACCGTGTTATTTTTACTCGGCTTGAGCCGTTCGTGGAATATGCTATTTATTTAATTAAACCAGAAAATTATGTCAAACTGAAATCGTTTATTTTTAAATTTAATCTTTGTAAAATGTAGGAGAGTAAAAACTGATTAGTTTGTAGAGCTGCTTACGAGCGACATACTTTTAACAGATCTGAAGCCGAAATATGGGAGTCATACACAGTGTACTTTCGCTTATTCGAGTGAGGCTTATCCGGTTTGCAGATTATCCGGGCTAAATGTTGAAATAATATTTATTGTAAACAATTTAATTATTTTAAGATTCAAAAATAATTTTTTTTAACCTTGAGTATATAAATGCATGTTCGCAAAAATATGTCAACAGAAAATTTACCATGGATAAGAAAGTTTTATAATGAAGGAAAATTGGTGTTGATGCAGAGCTAAAAATGCGAGAAACTATGAATTGAAGAAGGAAGTAAAAATTTATAGAGACCTAAAAAAAGGAGATCCATACCATAAATTCTGGAAGGATGTAAAAAAAATTGGCAGCGTGAGAGGTAAAAAAGGGCCATGACCGACGACAAACAATATTTCTTCCGTAACGATAAATTATCCATATTTCATATATTTACCATAGTTCGGATAACCTTTACTTTTTTTCAACTATCCGGATCCCTCCGCCTCGGCATTAGTACGGATTTCGAGAGTACACTGTATTTTGCAGTGTAGCTCTCAGAGCCCAGCGGAGTTGGCAATTTTTCTTGGAACGTTATTTCAATATATTTAAATGACTTTGAATTGTCAGATTAATACGGCACATGAATATAAATAACATGATGCAAAAAGATCATGTCATTTTTAGCTAAAAATGGGGTTCTCGACTTTACATTGAGCCATCGATATCATGCTTAAATATTTCGTAAGATTTCTTTCCTCTAATATATGAAGTGTCTTCATTCTACTGTAAAAAACCATCTGATAATATTGTTATCATTTTACTACTCACACTACTTGCTCTATGGCATAACATTATCGACCTGTGATCTTAAGATTAAATTACACTCACCTGGAAAACGATACAACGACGACGATTTATTTGAATTCAAAAGTGAGACTATTAAATATTGAAATTGTATCATATTTTATGAATATGATAAATACAGCTCTACTTCCTTGCCATCGCGTTTTCTTTTCGTCATATCATCAGGAAATAATTATTGCGTTGCTTGAAGATCGGCAACCGGGCAACAAATCAAGGCTTCAAATGCTCAACAATTGAACTGGAAAGATTACAAATATATATCGTTGTTCATGAAAACAGCGAGGAGCACAGAGAACTATTTTTAATGTCACTATTAATTAGAATTCACACGTACCCGTTTGAAAGAATTGAGTATAAAAATAAAACGTATACAAGGAAATAGATTTTAGCACGTATGCAGATGCATGTACACATCATATTTCTACGCCATAAATGAAAAAGCAGACTTTGAACGTGTGGTAAAACACAATTAAGTAATTATGCATTCTTTGACATTAAAATCTTGTTTTCCATGACGCAAGATGTCAATGTTCATGCAGCTAAAATTACTGCTGATTATAAGAATATTTGCCATATCAATTTATGATCGCATCTAGATGCTAATGAGAACATTGGTTATGTATTTAATGAAAATGCATCAACTTTTTAACAAACTGAATAATGTAGATATGTCTATATCAGGGTTTCCCAAACTTTTTCTGCAATGGAAAACTCGGAAATTTTAACGTAACCCTTAGCTTATTTTGTTTAGGTTGGGTAATTCTTACTAGGAAGAAGATTTAAAAAAAAAATGTATGAAAGCTTTCCAAATTGTCGCGGAACATAGTTTAGGACACCCCGGTTTATATAAATACTTGTTAAGTCGTTTGCCAATATTTTAGTTTACGTAATTATCAATATAATACTAATAACATGAGGACTAAGAAATTCATTAAATGAAATCTAAGAAAATCATTCAATTTATGACATGCCTAGAGATTTAAGCAACAAATACGTTGGCGCTGCAAAACACTTTTTATCTGAGTGTGATATTATCTAAGCCAGTGGTTCCCAAAGTGGTCTGTACAGACCCCCAGGGTTCCGTGCGATCTCTGAGGGGTCCATGGTAACATAAAATTAATTCTAGGCCGAATTGCCATTATTCACCTCCTGTTGGTACAAAAGTAGAAATTACTAACAAAAAAATTTGGACGAATGTACGAAAGTAAAAATCTCAAAATAGGGCGAAACCAAAATTAAAACGAGAAACCGCCGATTTTTGATCCACTTTTGCTTGAAATTTGCAATCCCTAAGCTTGTTACATCCATGAGAAATATTTTTTCGGGGAGCACGGTTATCTAATTTAGGGGTACATGGCTTAAAAAATTGTGGATCACTAATCTAAAAGTATATTAATTTGACTGCTGTGGGAATCGGATCTGCAATTTTCGCCTTCGAAGCGTGCACGCTAACTTCTCGGCCACCGAGTTGCTTATGCTATATCCAATCGTTTGCGTAATTAACTGACAAATAATTTTCGTAAAAAATAAATATGTCACACTAAATAAAAATAAGACGAGACCACAACATTTTAATCAACCCTGCCCTGCGTTGCTTATATTCTGCGAAAAATGCGGTTAAAGTTAATTTTACAATTTATGGAAATGCAGATTGTGCGCGGATTTACTTCACATTTTATTTGGAACGCTTAGGTCAAGCGTCATCATAGCTAGAACGTATTATAAAGTTTCACAGTAGGAGTAGCCAAGCTTTTTTTTACCATCGAACTCCATTGTGGTTTATTTATGTTTTACAATAAAAAAAATGATCGACACATGGTTTTATCGACTACTTTTGCGACAGAAAAATATATTTAAAAGTTGAGAAACTATTATATATTTGGTTCTAAACAGTTATGTTAGTTTCATAAATTCGTCCACCGCTAACAGTGCGTCTCTTGTAATACATAAATGACAACTGTATACACTCCATGCTTAGCATGTTTCCTCGTAACGGGAAAATATACTATTAATAATAATAATTATTATTCTTAAGTCAATAATTTTTGGGTTAATATATAACATATTTGTATGACAAAGCTGGGTTCTCTTCTATGAAAATTAGCGTGGATTTTATTCAGCAGTGAACATGCTTTAGTGCTGCTATGTAGAAGCGAATCGTTTCATCTAACTAAGTCTCGGAAAAATCCCTATAGTAAGCTTTGAAAACAGATACCTCCGTTGTATAGTTGAGATGGGGTGGTCTTACTTGGTATGGAACTCGGAGATAAAATAACAAGCGGGGTAACCCACTGTCATGTTAATAGTCATACAGCAGCGCTAGAACTGACTAATACACGTACTGCGGATGACTCCGGAGACCCTATATCCCGCTTTTCTCTTTTCCCAAAAGGTGGGATTCCGGCGTCCTGGAAGACCGTCAGTTGCTATCCACAGAATATATTCAATGGGACTAAGGGGTACTAGTAAGACATGGAAGGAGACAAAGCGACCGGTAGATAGAGATAGAACATGTTGGACCCATAAATAACCATAATCATATTTATGCCATTTTGTGGAATGTATTTATGCAAAGTCTAGTTATGGCACTAGCAATCCTTCAATAAAACTATAGTAGAATTATAATATTATAACATACTATGCCATTTCGAAATTGTTGATGTTCTTAATCCTGCATTATCGAATGTGAATTTTAATACCATTATTTCATATGTATTTTTTATCTTATAGGTGATGTCGTCCGCAGGCTTAGCATGGCGGCTGTTGACTGTCGCATATGTGATCTCGGCATTGATTTCATCATCAGACGCCGCCTGTCCGAAGAGATGCATGTGCCAGCGGAAAGCGATCCGATGCATGCACCTTCAGATGGATAGAGTGCCCGCCGTGCAATCAGACACACTAATTCTGTGAGTGCATTATTTGCGGATAATTTTATTCACATTTGAAGCCAACGTATATAAAAATACTGACAGGTTGTCGTTGACTTACGACCACAATCAATGCAATAGATCAGAACATATGTAAATTATAATGGGTGATGACATTATAAATAAGACTGTTTTCCATGTATAACCAGTGTATCACCACTGTCATTAATAGGGAGTATGTACTTTTCTCTATCGTTGGTATTCCTGATATTTTGATTTCTTTACGTATCGCTCTGTTTTTTATGTATCCTTTTGTTAAGATTAAGGGGGAAAGTCGCTACAGTAAAATTGGAAGCGTGTGCGCCCAACAATCCGGGGAATGCGAGTTCCATTCCCCATCTGTCTGATTTTAAAAATCCGAAAAATGTAGGACTGGATGCCCATTGGGTTGAGTATTTGTTTGACATACGATCATAGACATCTCGAAAGAGCTTAAAATTGCTTATAACACAGAAAGAACTTAAACACATTGTATGTTTCAGAATATTTAAACCATGAATTAGCCCAGTCGGGTAACCGATCGCGAATTGTGGTCGTTGAGTCGAACAGTTGTAAGTTGTATAGGTTGGAAATCGTATACTACCGATATATGAAATACATATTAAAATCTACCTGTTTATTTTTAAATGAAACCTTGCCAGACAGCACTCTTTTTGTTCGTTTTTTTCGTATGCCACACAGGTGATACAAAACATTATAATATTGCTAAAATCTATTTTTTAAATAGTCTAATATAATATGTTTTCTTCGTCGTATTGGGTTTTGTAAATGGAAAATTAACCCTATTCAAAAAATCTAAAATATACAATTTTACTGTATTTTTTATTGAATTCAGAAATACAACAAATTAATGAACATATTACATCCCATATAATACATATCTATGAAATACTATACTGGATGCAACAATTAATATTTGTGACCTCATTAATATATTTTTCAAAATATTCAAGCTGTCCAATATTATAGACTGGTAGGTTTTAGCGATAGGTTTAATGTTCACTATCACGGAAGCTTTAAATTCAATATTTATCAGTTATGTTAAATCATCTAAAATATTCATAAAAGTGTAAAATAACCAATCAGAAACATAATAGCATTTAATATTAACTTATATTATTATTATTTGAATGGTGATAAAGTGACAATATTAATAATAATAAAACTAATAATCATAAACATGTACTCGTATATCTTTTTAATTGGGTCGTATTAATTCTTCTTGTAAATTATAATTTTGTAATATAAATAAAATTCTTCCAGTTGAAAACTTATTTGGGAAAATTTTAATTAAAACAATCTTGTTTTACCTTAGGAGGATTGATCAAAACTATCGCGTGAAAATGATTGTAGATGTATTTACAATAGTTGAACTGTGAATCAATTACGCGCGGCTGCCGCTCGAGCGATGTTTGTATGCGGCAGACCCGTTCATTTGCCTCGCGCGGCAACTCAGTATCCGCGGGTGCCACGCTAGCCAATTTTCGATGGTTTGCCGAGCGTAATCGATACACAGCTTTACATCATAATTGCTATATAAATACAACCTTGGTTTTGTTATTAATTAAAACATAAGGAACTATAAATTTCTGAAATACATTGCGCTGTGGCGCCATTTAAAATTTAACCAACGGTAGACTGACTACCAAACATACAGTTTATACAGTTATAATAATATAGACTTGGATATAACGCTCTTCCCACAGACGCAACATTGAAAATGTTTTTGGTATTAGTCAAACAACGACATAAGTCACAGATCAGAAAATCGAGAAATTTGTTAAAAATGTAAATATTTGAATTTATATTTAAATATAAAACATATTTTCTAACTCTAACTTCAATGGGAAAAGTGTACAAGGTGAATATTTGGCTCCACTAAAGTTTTATTATACGGGATATGGAGAAAAACACCAATTCCAATAATTAATTAGCCTCGAGTATTTTTCTTACCTAGTAATGTCAAGAAGACGAATATACTTCAACGGATGTATGATTGATTGTATTGTATGTGTCTACAAACAAATAATTTCGTTTCGTTTATTTTATACAAACGTTATAATTCAACAAAAAATATCCATTATCCTGAAAGTTTTGTTATTTTGTGTATTCGTCGTGTGCCGTGTGATACTTTGAAAATAAATGCTCCGAGTGGAAGAGGTTAAAAATTCAGTAGAAAATACAACCAAAGTTTGACTGACTACAAATCTTTAAAAAAAACATCAGCAAAATTGCTGTTTGCATTGTTTATCCACATGGTCCATGCTACAACCGTTATCACATAATATTTTATGTTAAACTGAAACTTACTGATGGATTTGTAGAGTGAAACAGTGTCTAACATACCAAAATCGACTGGTAATATAAAAAGACTAACCATTCTAATAAGATAATAAAATATATTCAAATTATATTTTATACTTTTACATTCTCCCACGAAATTTCTACTTCCCATATAATCAAATGATTATTTATCATTCATATTATATGATATAATAAATAGCATATCTACAGGTGGTAAAATGTGATTTTAAATGTTCACAGACTATCGGCCAGGAAGCATTCAATACGTCTTACCTGTTAATCTTGTTTGATTAAAATTTATTTTTGATATACCGCAAAATAAATATCATTCGTTTCTATGTGAATATTTGCAAATATCAAATCTACTAAGTATAATCATTTATTACAATATTATTTGATTTAAATTTTTTAATGAATTATCACAGCTTCAATGACTTGGCGTTAATGCTGATTGTTCAATTATGGTTTATCAGGATTAATATCAAGTAGATTGTTATCAATACTGATTGAACACACTATTGATGCATAAAAACACTGTTTATAAATATATTAATTTTAAATTATGATAGGATGATAGAGATTTTACTGGATATTAAACTCTGAGCTACAGACGAGAACTGGTTACCTGCTAATCAGATTGTGATCGCTTAACACAGGTATTCCAGTAATATACATTCTCCTTCAGCGCAGAATAATTAAAATTTTAAATCAACTTTTAATCGTCACAAGTATTTAAACGTTTTTTTTAAATTCAAATCTACCACGACGATTGGATTATTATAATAAATTATAATTTTAGAGATAAATTATAATTGTTGATAGCTTGGTTGAGATAAAATAATTTAGAATATCTTATATATTTTCGTCAAAACCAATAATTATACTTTATATTGAAATAAATCAACCGTTCTGAAATGTAGTAGCACACAAATCATGGATATAACTGACTGTACAATTGGAGTAAAGAAAAAACTGAGTCTATATACCTTTTCAATTTTCCTTACAAATTATACTTTGAGGCGAAATGTGCGAGTAATATATGTATTACTGAGTGTGTTGTCCACACGTGTTCCATTTCTTTAAGGCCTTGACAATTATTAACAGTAGAGGAGATACAAAATAAATAAAAATGATTTATTATAACCAATAGTGGAAGCGTTACATTAAACGTGGTATATACAAATAGGTATCGAAAGTTTCTCATCTATGCTCCAAGACTACATCATATATTATTTATGATAATCTCGATGGAAACGTTTGTTACAAATTATTGATACTCACGGTACGATTTTAAAGCCTGTTCAAAGTAAACAAATGTTTCCTGTGCTCATTTTTATTTTTGTATTCTGGTTTTTCATATTTTTTTTTGTTTGCGTTTTAACAGATTATCGGAACATTTCAATTCATTGTCAATTTGATGTGGTTAAGCAGAAGACATCTAATCAATAAACTGAAATTTTGTATTTTCTTGCATACAATGCTTCGAAAACATCAATATCTACTTTAATATGACAAAGACACCCAATCATAAATATACACCCAGTTGAAGTAATCACTGTCTTTTCTAACCCGCATACTAACAATTTATTAAAAATAGTATCTATAAAACGCCCCTGTAGTTTGATCGTTTTCGCCTTTTAAGTTTAAATATAAGGCTAGATACCAATTACAAATACATTTTTGACTACACCTATTATAAATTATAATATTTTTTTATAAAACGACTTTCAAACATTTTTCAATAAATGTCCGTATTCATAATATTTTATTGTATCGATATTTTGTCTTATTTATAAACAGAAAATACACTACATATAACCAATTCCAAGATTTTATTGGTAAACTAATATAATATTAGTAAAAATTCACGCACAAAACGATCAAAATTTTAATTAATAGAAGGCGTCCAACGTACAAAACATTCAATAACTTTTGAATCAGTGTCTTTTTCAATAATCTACTAATCAGGAAAGATGCAGTGGATGCCATGTAAGTATTTAAATTTCATTTTACAGTCCTAATAATATGAAAGTCATACTACATCCTACATGGTTTCTGATACATTTCAAGCGTGCTACTCGCAATCAATACATTGTGATTTGGACGGACGTCTTCTGCTTAACTACATACGATTCATATATACTACAAACATAAATACATATTTTATTAAATTAATAAAATGTCATGCTAATCACATCTATTATGATTATAGAAGTTTAACAGTGTTTAGTGTTCCCAGATAACTATTCCAATATCAATATATATATGTACACAATAATATTTGTGTTTGAAAAATGTTTAATATAAAACAAAATCTAGGTTACTTAGTATATCAAATTTTAATAACTGCAATTAATTATTCAAATATGTTTTTTATGTGAACGAGATACCTGGTTGTTATTGCAGTAATTTCTACTCGGCCGAGGACTAGTTTCGAATGGTTTTTATTTTGTAAATAAATTTTATCGTTATTATTGACACGTCCAGTGCGCACGACACGGCTCCTGTGTCCATTGAAACATTGGAGCCCCGCGCCGAACACGGGACCCGTGTCCATGTCGTTTTACTATTATTCGATCGAAAATTTTACAGGATTGCTTCAAGTTGACAATATATTATGTCGATTAGACTAAATACACTCAGTCTATATCGATATTCTATGAGAATCGGTCGTTTTAAGCATTTTTATGATATACTCATATAAAGACCCATTTACACA
>JAGVSQ010009474.1:0-13599 GCA_022683975.1 Rhyacophila evoluta
GTGGTGTCCATATGCTCCACTTAGGGAGCGAACATGGAAGAAGAAGAAGAAGAAAAAATATTAATACATTCATTGTTATAAGTAGTTTATGAGGTATCCATGCCATCTTCAGTCTACTCCTCTAAACATCAATTAATAATTTGTTTTAAAAATTTAGTTCATTGGATACTTACTTTTTTATCAAATCTAGAAAAATCTTTAGATTAATTGAATAATTTTGAAAACATTTGTCTATGGTCTTAATATTTATTGTTGAGCTGTAAAAAAATAAACATTTTTCTATAAATCTTCATGTTATTTTCGAATCAATTATTTTACTAAAATATTTGGTTTAAGGTTTTGAGCAAATGATGTTTTTAAAGTATTGATTTATACTTGTAGTTAACCAGCCTTGAAAAAATTAAGTTTTCTTAAGAGATCCAAATACTTAATATAAGAAATTACAAGATTAAATGGTTATATTGCACATAAAAACATGCTAGCGTAAGTTTTATATTACACCTAAAGGAAGAATTTGAAATGATAGTAGTGGCCGTTATCACACAATCTAGCAGTTATGACCCTTTTGCTCTCAACCATAACTACTTAAATCCTTTTTCATATAAGAATTCTTCTCATTCAAAAGCTCCCTTGAAAATATTACGTAGTAAAATCTATATTTCAAATAAAAACTTACAGATAATTTATGAAAGCTTTTTGAATAATTGTTAATTAGATAAAAAAACCTTATTCACGGCAAAAAACAATGAAATTGACAACATTTTTATAATCGTTATTTGTATTATTATGTGGCAGGCATTTTAGCTTCTTACGTACATGTTAGGGAAGGTTTACACATCACAATTTTTATGGTTTGCGTATTTCCATAATAGTCTCTCTGCAAAGCAAGCGGATGTCAAAAATATTTGTCCTCCTTGATATTATTGTAATAAACATAAACAATTTTTTTACGTTTCAACTCTATTCAACTCTATTCAACTCGATACAAATGAAGTCATTCATTTCTAGAAAGTAAGAAGAAATATCATTTTATACATTAAAAGCTTTTCGCTCAGTCACTATTTAGTATGCGAAAAAGACGGTAATAACATTTATTGATTCTAAATAAGTTAACAAGTATTATACCCATGTCAAGAAAACTTTTTAATTCTAATGATCATTGTTCATGATAAAAGATTCTCAAAGTTTACAATTAATTGCCGTCATACATTAATAGTATTCTGATGACTTTTGGAAATAAAATATAGGTTTTATTTCCTTATCATTGAATTGGTGTCTTACCTTGAATACTTCGATTCCGGAGACCGATTTAATACAGCGAGTATATGAAAATATAAATTACATATATTGATAACAATGTTGAGTGACTGTTTGGCATACATTTTAGTATTCAAAATAACAATATGAATCTTCACAGTGTAGAGAACCAAATGCTTTATATAAGATTAGAAATGTTAGTATAATATTAGAGATATGGAATTTTTCTAATGGATTATATAATAAAAGTTTTTAAATATACCTGCATACTATATTTATATGACTCTCAGGTGACTAAGTATTTAGCGTGGGCGCTTTATAGCCAGAGATCGTGGATTAAAAATCTCACAGTCAAAGGATTTTTAAGAACAAGTCTTCAAAATAATTAGATCTATGTTCTTCGTTTCTGAAGTGATCATCGCCAGACTCTTAATATCCATATGTTCCACTGTCGATGCAAACATAGTTAAAATAACTAAGTGGATATTAATAATTTTATAATTTGAATACATCAATTTAGCTCGTATGTTCAGAGACGTTAATAGCGTGAACGATATTGCATTGATATTCAAGTATATAATAGCTTCGTTTGTGTATTGTTTTGTTGAGTAAATACTTAATATAGTTTGAAGGAGAGCTTTCATTAAAACATCTGCCACTTTTCACGCGGTTGTATACCGGCTTCATTACACTGCAAGACGTCGGTTTGTGGTCTTATAAAATTTTGAAATAAAGTTTACGTTGCATTTTATTAGTTCACGTCGGTTAACATTGTAAATAAAGAGACGCACGAGTTAAGACGTAACATTCTCGTAAACACCTGCCGCCTTAACATCGTCATTGGAAAAGCTCTTTTGGACAGAAACGAATTTGGAAATAGTACCGAAGAAAGTTTGAATAAAGACATAAATACAAAAAATAATTATATTAACAATGCGATATATATAAAACTTCGTATATTAGATACGTTAAAACGAAACAAAATTTTTTACCACATTTAAAATACAATTTGATGTGAATATAAAGTGAAAATAAACATTTTTTTTAATGCGATGTTTTACTAAGAAATTTGATTGAAATTTTATATAAAATTTATGAAAAGCGCTTATAGTTATTAATGTAAAATTATTTGTACACTTTTTTCTTTGAAATATGACTTAAACTGGTTAAAAAGTTTTATAAAAATGCATTCCTTGCTATTTAATATCAGATTCAAATAAACAAAAGGTTTTTGTGTGTGTATAAAAAAAAGGAATAAAAGGCAAATTAAATATATATTCAGGTTTCTAATACCAAAAATATTATTTACGCTTTATCATAGCGTTGTTATTATATTATGTGAAATCTTAAATAAATCTTAAAATCTTTTATATTCAAAGTTGACATACAGAAAATTATTAAAAGCTCCACATAATTTTACATAATTTATATCACAGTTAAGCACCTTTTGAAATAAATGTTGCTTTTATTTTTCTTTACATTATTGAAATCAAATGTATACGTATATAAAGACTTTTGAATTCTTTATTTATGTGAATAGATTTGTTTGATGGATGTTTAATAGCAAATTATATAAGAATTGTAATTAAATATAAAATATACTCATAAAGAAATCTTATTGTATAATTAAATACTAATATACATAAAATAAAATGTAGTGTATAATGTGAAATGATTCTGTCGTATTTATTTTGAGCATTTATGTCATAAATTTCATTTCCTTAATCCTCTACTATTACCGAACGGACGGTCGACGTTGTAGACAGTAAAAGCTTTAAATAGAAAGCTCGATGTCGAAAAAAGTATAAACAAGCTTTGTGTTTTCGGAAACAATCGACTGCAGAGTGTATTATGGAGTGTAAACAGAGGATCAATGTGGAGATCGGCCGTTTTGAGAGAGTACAATAAATGATTACTTACTTTGTTTGAAATGTATTGTATCTCGAGTAGTTGTGTAGGAAAGAGCATTTATTTAATTAAAACATGTCAACAAACTAAGCTTGGCACGATTTTTTTAAGAATTTTGCAAGTTTTTGTGTTACTATACTAATTTTTTTTAATTATCATCACTGCAAATAATTTTACAGCATGTGTGAAAATGCACTGCTTAAGTACAAGTATTATTATTATATATCATAAAGTCTTAACCACTTATTTAAAAAAAAAATTACTACTTCATCCACATTACTATAATTGAGTCTACCATTACCATTCATCGTTTATGGTTATTTAAGGAAAAAAATAATACTTTTACAATGTGTAATTACTTAGATCACTTTTATAATATTTTGAAGCATATAGAATATCAGAAACACATTGATTTCATTCAAATATCACTAGGTACCAGAAAATCATCAATGCCGACTTAATGACTGCTGTAGAATATATCTTTTACTTAAATGAGTTATTATTAGTTAAAAATGATCTTTTTTTTTACCGTGTCCGCTCTTAAGGTGAAAAGTATGAATCTAAGTGGTGTAAAAACTTACGCTGATTTTTTCCCCCAAAAATTTGTTATCAGCCAACTGCTCAACCCATTATACATCAATTATTACATTTTTTGCAACTAAGCAGTTATTTGGATCTTAACCCACAACCTGCTATGCCGAAACACGCACGCTAACCTCTCGGCTGTCGAGAATTCAATTTAAATTTACTGCTTTTAAATTATAGAAGTAATAAAAATAACTTTTTTTATAAATAAACTCTCATCTCTCAATAAATTTAAATTATGGTATACTTGTTTTATTGAGTACAGTAAATAATTATACTTGCCTGCATAATTTACCTTTACAAAAAAAACCTTTCAAACAAAAATTGCCAATAGAATTTTTATATTGTTTAAGCACAAATAATTGGCAGTATGAAAAAAATTGAGTTGTTATGAAAAAAATGTTTCTATGAAAAGATTTTATGATTAGAATTTCGTTGAAAACAATCAAAATGGATTGAATAGGGAAACCTTATTTAAAGCAGTTTGTTGAATATTCTTATTTCATGTTGTTTAAATATATAAATCGATTAATACAGGCATAATAAAACAATGGTAGTCTTTTTAAATTTTTTTTAAATTTTTAATGAAACATTGCGAGTAATGACAATCAAGGTGACATGTGGCAACACTCTATAACACTAGACTATTATATGTAATGTTATATTATACCTAGATATTATTAAAACCATCACGTTAATAAATTAGATAATCATATACAAATTTCAGAAAACTCATTATCGTCATATTTATAATTTAATGTTATATAAAAGATAAATACATTATTGTGTTAAAAATGTTTTGCAGATGGTGCAGCATAAATGGATATAATATTTATATATTCCTCACGTGTCTCTGGTGGTGTAGAGATTAGTGTGCGCACCTAGCAATACGAGGAATGCGGGTTCAAATCCCACATTTATGGGATTTTAAAAAATCCAAAACTGCAGGACTGTATGTCTATTGGTTTGAGAAATTATCTGGAAAATAATTGAAAAACCTGAACAAAGATCTGTCCAGATGTCTTCATATTGCGAAGAGAATATGCTCCACTTTGGGAGCAAATATGGTGTAAAAAATTCTTCACAAATTCTATTTATTCTTAATTTTTTTAATCTTTCTCTATTTTCTTAATTTGACATAACGTGAAAGCTCATTGTTTATATTTGTAGATTAATAAACGGTGACTACCTTTAAAGCCTTCATAACGATCAAAGCGTGACGGTTATTTTAAAGGATTACTTTATAAGAAAATTAATTATCAATTAATAACCCATCGGCATACCAAATTTTTTTTTTTTTTGCAGGCGTAGGATTTCAGCTTGTGAACAATTAGTGCCAACGCACATTCACCAACTCGACCACCAAGGACTTGGTGGTCATAAAAATACAAATTGATTGTTTTAATATCTTTAATATTTATATCGATTCAATAATATTGGTTTCTGAAAAGCTCACCAACTGCTATTCACCGATGGAAAGTTCATTGACTGGAAAGTTCACCATGACGCAATTCATCGAACGCAGAATTCACCGATTGTTAAATTATGATTTTTGTATGAGTACTTTATAAAGGGTATACAATAATGTTTTTGATATAATATAATATTTCTAAATAAATGCAAGAGATGGAATTTGTGTCTCTTAGTATTTTGTTTCTACCGCTTTTATTTAAATCTAAGCATAATATACAGTGATACTTAAAATTTTGAAATATTTGAAAAAAACAACCAACAATTAAACAAACAAAAAAATGTTTAATATGAAAAAATAGTCTATTATAATCTTTGCTCAGAAGAAAAGCTTGTTAATGAATACTATGAAAGGTTAGTTGTAAGATATTTGTTTCAATATTGCGTGTGAGCTTCAGATAAAAATATATATTAATTTGAATGCAGCTGGACAATGCGAATGAAGTGTTAAATATTTTCAGGAGAATTTATAAGTGTATACGCAATTGTAACTAAATTACTTATTCACATGTTATAAATTATATTAGTTTTGGAATCAATTTTGAATACTTAATGCTTTTTTATCAGAATAGACAGACATTTAATTTTAAAAAGTTGCAGTATATATAATACGAATGGCAATTTATGCTTAAAACTTTAACTGCAATGAACTGCAATAAAATTATTGTGACTCCTGTAAAATGGTTAACTGAAATGAAGGTTCCTACAGTGAAAGCTTCAAAGACACCCTCATTCCTTTCAAGAAGATGCGAACTGCTAGCAATGTCATATTGCGCGCAATAGCTAATTTCAGTTTTCACCCTACCAATAAAAGATGCTTCTCCATTCAAATGTCATCTTCACCCTATCCTTGGGTAAATGCTTAGGGAAAGATATTAACTCTTCACTTTTAAAATGACGTCAAAACTTTCGAAAGCGTGTAATAATTATCATTCATGCTATTTTTTATGTCCATATTTTAACTCCAGGTTAAGTATTACGTTATGATATATGTGTTAAGATTTGAAAACAAATGCTTCGAGAAAACTCTAGAGCTTTTATTTGCAATGGGAAGATAATAAAACTTATTATGCAGACACTCATTATAACAATAATTGAGGGGTGTAGTGGAAAAACTGGATCACCCACAACTTTCGATATTTTTAGTTAATTAATTTACAGATATAAAAAGATATTTTTGAATATATTTCGATCAATTTAATTTATAATTTTTTTGATAGCAGTAATAAACCAAAGTATTATACTCACAAATTTAATATATAACCGTTTTGATGCAACTTGAAACATTGATATTGATTATCCCCGAATTTTATTTTTGAGGCTTATACAGTTTTTTGACGATACCCCTCAATAAAACTACGACCCTGTTCCTAGTTTATTCATGCATTTCGGATGCCATAGAGTTTTAACCTGATAATAATAATATTTAAAGCATTGAATTTAGAGTTCTTGGGAAGCCAATAAATATTTTTAATATAATATATTCAGTGAAACTAAGGAATGTTAGCATGACCTGTAGAAACGGAAAAATGCTGGCTGGATATAAGGATTCTCGGAGGTGCTATGTGGTGTTTATAAATTTCACTTAACAAATAGCTATAGAAGAGGAAAAACAATATTATATTGAAAATTATCTGATATTTTTGAAATAATAGTATCTTAATGCGTATTTGCAAGTATTAAACAATATTTTACCGAGACATTTGTCTTTCGACCATGATGTGTAACCTATAATCAAAGAACGATATAATATAAAGATTATAATATAATTTCTTTGATATTTTTATTTAAAGGTATCAGTTCTAAAATTATTACACGTTTTAGATAATTCGCAACTCTCTCAAAAAATATATCTTTGCCCATATAAAAAAGTAATACGAATAATGATTATAAAGTATATGATATCATATATATTGTTCAGTCTCCTTGGTGGTCAATCAATAAGTAATTACTTTTTAAAAATGTAAAGATGATGAATCTGTCATGTTAAGACTTCACATAATGTAAACTCTTAAGCTTTACATTTGGAGTAGATATTGTTACAAATTAGTAGCAGCAAAATTTTCACCTAGTTATTTATTTTTACAATTATAATAGAAAATAATAAAACAAGTAATTTTTGATCACCTTGGTAATCTTAGAGTTGATAGGTTAAGTTAAATTACCTCACCCTATGAATTCGAAAAGTTTAATTTGTGATTTAAACTTTCAATTAAATAATAATTGATACAAAATAGTCAAAAAATTATTAAGTAAAGGTTTTTGAAAATATTTTTTATGGATAACAAGTAAAAAAAGTTATTATTTTAAGATGTTTCGAGCTGTATTCAATGCACGGAGAATTCTAAAAGACTTTATTTTAAAAATTATATCTATTGGATTGTAAATAAACGTGTGTAATGCTATTTCTATGTTATTGGTATTGCAGGTTGTATATCAATGGTAAATGGACGTCGTTAATAGTTATATCCTTCCGTTTACTGCATTGGAATTCAATTCAAATAATTGTTTTGTCTATACTTCCTATAATTTCGATGGAATAAACCATTATATTTTAATAAAATGTTGTCTGCTGTTATAAACCAAAATGAAATAAAAATAGTGAAACGTTTTCAATAAATGGTTATGTCATATTTAAACAGAAGCAGTACAGTTAGTAGTAAATATTAAATACAATTTATTTTTACTATTTATGCTTTTTGCGAAACTCTACCATATGGCTGATACATTTCTAAAATGGTTGATTGTAAATCAATAGAAAAATCCATATAAACTTTTCAAACCACTGATTCAAATTTTTGACTCAAATTTCATACTAAAGTGGAATGGAAATTATATTTGAAATTAACAGAACATGAAATCTGAAGAAAATTTTGCTGCTTAACTGGAAATTCAACACGATATTGAGCCACGGTAAAAATTAAATTTGAAATATTATGTTTTATCATGCTCATTTCAAAAATGCTTCAACTCTAAAAATGGACATCGACAATCTTGACAGCTTTTTTCACAGTGATCGTTTTTTAGTTAATTACTAAGTCTATTTGGCGCTTAGAAATATTTAAAAACGCGTAGCAGCTATGGAAATTGAGCCTCCTATGCTTGCTACTACTATTATTACGTCAGCTTTCCTTTTAACTACTTAAATATCGAAGTTTAATACTGAAATCAAAAAATTATAAAAAAAATATTGAATAAGTAAATATGTTTCGGAGCTTATACAGATTTATTCAAAAGCGATGCATTTCCACGATGAAGAAGCTTTCTCAACTATTTACCTTACATTGTTATTGCAAAAGCTCGTCAAATGAAGTATTGGAGCTTAAAAGTTTTTTTCGTATTTGAATTTAGAAGAGAATAGACCGCAGTGATATTTTTCTGAGCTTGTCTATCTCTATTTTATATATCCCAATTAATGGTTAAAATTTCAGAAATACCTCATGGCATTGGCTTAAATTCCAATGCACACGTCGTTAAAATGTTTCACGTAGTCAATTTGTCTAATTTGTAGGTTGGATTACCTCTATAGCCTTTGGCCAGACAGGTTTTAATTGAATTTCAGGTGATGCGATTTAAAATCAATTACATTCCCTCATTGCTTCACATAAAGTGAGAGGGGTCAAATATTGGGGTGTGCTTTTCTCTAAGTAGAAGATTGGGTACTTGATGTGGTGAAATGCAATTTCGGCTAAATTTTATTAGTGAGTAGCTCACTATACTTCAATATTATTTTATATGCTTCAGCCACGAATGGAATAAAGTAAAAACCTTTTTTACTGGCATTTAAAAGTTTTTTTTTCAATATTTTGAAGACTTAACAATTAAAATCGCTATTGAAATATAGTGAACTGTAAATTTTTGATTCTTAAACACTCTATAACTACTCGCAGTAAAGTAGAAACTAAATAAGTTTTATTTAATCGGTATCGTAATATCTAGGTAGAATACTGGAATTACGTAAAATGAAATTTAGTACAACCTTTATTTGTGCGTTAAAAAGATATATAATTCATTTTACTTATAATGGTTTAAGTTAACTAGATTTTAAAATAAAAACAAAAATCATTTAATGTAAAAATATACAATGATACTGATATGATGTTATGATGTCCAATTCTTTGAGCTGCGTTGAACTTTTGATCGAATTTCTAATGTATAGTTTTTTTTTAATTTCTTAAAAAAAAATGCGTTAGTCTATGATAAGAGATTATAACTTGCAAGTGGCCACGAGCACTAATTTGTTAAGCTCTTTAGAATGAGTGTTTTATTCATCTTTAGGAATAAAACAATTTAAGTGAAGAACTGAAAAACTGGTTTACTTTTTTAAAATTTAGCCATTAGTCCCTCTTTTTCCAATCAGACTTAATTGTCGACCATTGTATGTTGGAAGCAGGTTTTGAAATAAAAATATTCTAAAACCGAAGAGTCTACGCTGAGACTAATTTCAATATTGATAGTACTTTGTATTTAATACTTATATATATTAAAAATAAGTATCGGACTGTTTTCACTAATCGGTATTAAACTGAGCTTGTGCTAACTACTGTTACAAGTCATGAATCAAACTTTTGCCACCTTACTCAACATTCGTAAAGTATCTACAAGCAAATCTATTTTTCAAAAACATGTAAAATTGTTTCAATACTATCAGAACTAAATACGTTTTGTATAGCTTTTTGTTTTCGTGCTTTTAAATAACTTTATAACAAGAAAAGAAACAAAATAATATATGCTCGATATTGATCAGTATAAGTTGACCATATTTTTCACATACATATTGCATAAGAGCCATACCACTTCTCTACGGAAGCCGCATGCGGCTCGCGAGTCATGCGTTGGCTACCCCAGCTATAACTCATTATATATATGCGTGCTTAAAACTAAGAATCAGTCTCAATACTACTGTCGTACCCAATTATTGGAGCGATGAGCGTACTTTACCTGAACGTGGAAGGTGGAGTCTCCCTTACAGTACGCAAATCATTTTACACGTTTTATGTATAATTTTATATTATTATAACAAGTTTATATATAAAATTTATTAAATTCTATAACTATACAGTAATATTAGAAGTTTTTGAATACATTTCAATTACTCGAGTAAATGACTGACCCTTGAGCTTATTTGATAAGTTTATTACGACTCTGGTCTCCCTTTTGATCGGCTAAGTGGATCTCAAGCTTCCGGTAACACGCCTTTCCGGAAATCACTGATTAAGATGTACGCACGTAGTTCTAACCCTTCATTTTGTTCAATTCTGTTGCATTATAGTTATTTAGATTATAGAAAATACTTTTTATTTTTATTTTCCAATATTTTTCTCCAAAACTCTTTTGAGGATTTTTTATTTTTGCTCTAGTAAAACATGTATATATTTATATATAATATCATCCTTTTATATCAATACCACAATCATTTATTATACGCGTCACACTGTAATAAAACTTTTCTTACTCAAATTTATTTTTAAGATATATTTTAGTCTTTTTTAATATTTATATGCAGCTAAGATTACTATTAAAATATCAGATAGCGTAATTGAATAATTTTGATTATACAATCAGTAACAGAATTTAAAGAAAACAATCGAAAGATAGAAGTACATGTTTTTAATATTTTGGTCCATTTGATCTTGGTCGAATCAAGTTCATTATTTTTGTTCAAACTTTGTTGTGATAAGCAGTTACATGAATTAACTTCGTCCAAAATATGATGAACAAATATCACATCTTCGTAATGTTCAGTGGTTATATAACTTCACAAAATAGAAAAATTATATATTTTATCTAATTTATTTGATTGTAGTCAAAAAATTTGTTCATCATATAAATAAGTCGGTTGAGTGTAAAAAAATATACCACTGGTGGGTAAAAAAGCGCATATTTGACGTCGGCAGCTATCATAGGAGAAAGGCGACTGCATGATTTATGGTCACCATTATACGACGTAACTTTTTGTGAATAATATGAAAATGAAGAGCGTAATTTATATATACTGAATTTTAATAGAGAAGCTAAGAAAAGTTTTTGAGAGAATAAAGCTTTAATTTAAAAATAGATTAATGAGCTTAAACAATCTCTTGGCTAACTGATTGGATATCCAAGTGCTGGATCTAATAATATGTCTGAATGACTATACATACAAAGTGGGAAGAAATTCACAAGCATGCACTTTTTGATTATGTTATGTAAATAAAAACCATAAATAAAAAAAAAAAACAAAGTTAGTGTGAACAAAATTACTAATTAATAAATCATCGTCAAAAAAACGTCAAAAAAACTCAAACCTATTTGAAATATTTAATCTAAAATTAGGCGCAATAGCTTTGGGGCAGGATGTTCCAGGTTCAAATCTTTCAGCTTTCAAATATAAAAACATACCAGATCACAACCAATATTCACAAAAAAATCTGTCGCGATCAGTCTTTACAATGCGGAGATACATATGCTCAATTTCTGTATTGGTTATCATCACATGACTGAGATCCATATGCTGCACTTTTGAACATGGTTAAGAAAATAAAAATATCCAGGTGTTGTTTTTATGAACAAAATGAGAAAGATGCACTCATAATGGTATATTTTTTTTCAAAAAATAAGTAAACATTAAAAAATGGCACACATATATATATGTATACATATTTTACAGAAATCGCGGGAGTAGAATTCGGAAGAAATCTTATTTATTTCATTTTTATGTAAAATATATTTCTGCTGATGGGCGTGAAGACGTTAAAAATGCTGATCTGAACATGACGCGTACAAATTCGAAATACATACTCGTACATGTTATGCAGCTTTTATTTTTCGTTTATAATTTACGTACATTCGACCCCATATTTTTGGGGATGACATTTTATATTTTGTTGATATATTTATATGATAAATCAATCGAATAATATAAAAATAATACCATCGTCAGATAGAGCTGACTGATGTTACTTAGAAAAAAAAAATATAATCTTAATCCAAACTATACGTTAAAAAAATGTGACATTAAAAAAACTAATTAAATTTATAAGCTCTATTGTAGCAAAATATCTACTCTAAATTATGTTTACCTAAAACATGTTTAGATTAATTTTACACATATTTATACTGATTTACTATTTTCAGTATTCGTGTGAATGAAGCTCACTTATAGTGGCAACAAATCTCTCATTGTTATGAAGAAGAAGTCGCTGAAATACCTTGAGTCTAAGGGGACACAAGGAAATGTAATTGGGCGTCGGATTCTAATATTTTTCTGCTTCCTGCATTCTGCCAAGGAAACTGTTGGAGTGGAATTTACAGATGAATACGCACAGGTAAGATGCCACAAATTTCAATGCAGTGTGATCGGACGTGAAAATGATTTAAATAAAAAAATATATTTTCGTTGGAGTTTTTCCAATATTTTCTTATTAGATTAAGTTCTAGCCGTTATCAAGGTCCACGTAATCACGAAGAAAAAAAACAATACAAATAACTAAATATTTAAGTGATAACAGTCATCTTTACTATGATTTAATGTATTTTTTATTATAATCTTGGATAGGGTTTATTTGCAGTATTTCTTTTGGCTATATGCTTAGTTTTTTTTCAAATTTTTACAATTTAAATTTATATATTCATTCTAAAAAACGTCGCTTAATCTTTAAGTTGTATTATATATTCTGTTCTGAAAAAAAGTGTGGACATAATATTAATAAGAAACCATTTTTACTTTGTTTTAAACAAGACACGATGACGGGTTTTATCATTTGTGAAAAGATCTAAAGTTCTTCTCGTATTTATAACTTGTGAAATATTTATTCATTGATTTAATCCCTTTTTTAACAGCTTAAAACTGTTGAATTTTGGTATACGAATTGAGTACCTGTTTAGAAGTATTTTACAAAAAAATATCTGCACATATGATTTAAACTTTAGGATTAATAATTTTATAAATTATTGATATGCAGATGATATTTAAATAAATCATTTTTATTATAAATAAATGATGTTTAGTTGTAGCGAAATTATATTTAACCCTTTGGTTGCTGTACCTTTCGGTATTGATATGTAGACATTCCGCTATTTTACATGAACGATTACAATGGAAGAAAGAACACAACGGAGAGCTTTTTTGAAAATACGTAAGATCACGTAAAAAGAAAAACATAATATTGTTGCATCCAGTAATATTTAACAATATAACACAGTTATTATATTAAGTTTTGGAAGTCAGAGAGAAGAACAGAGAGAAATTACAATAACGATCATGTACTTATGTATAATAATAATTCTAAATATATGTATGTGGGAATGTTATCACGTCGGAGTCACCAATGTGGGAAGACTCAAAGCGGAAGACTCGAAGCGGACGGCACAAGCGGCGACTACGGAGCTCTGTGAGTG
>JAGVSQ010009475.1:0-13599 GCA_022683975.1 Rhyacophila evoluta
AATGTGTAGATCCATATGCTCCAAGTTGGGAGCGAACATGGTATAAAAAAAAAAACGTGCCAATGAAGCCAAAATTTCTAGGAATACTCATCTTATCTAGGAGAAGGTTGTAGGCTACTTTTATTTGAAAACTATAAGTCCTTCCCCTTTCCAAACGACCTCCATCAGTTTCGTCACCCATGTAATATTAAGTTTTCCCGGGCAACGCTGGGTGCCTCAGCTAGTGGTAAAATAAAATCAAAACTTTTATTAAAAGTGCCAAACGTGTCTGATTTTTTTCAATATCTTACTTAGATTTTTGAATGATCAGTTAGTAACGATGATGTATGATGATAATGCGGTGTTATGTAGAATTACAATTGCTGTTTCAATCACTCACTAATTTATAATGACGATTAATATACGGTTGGGAAAAATGTTCCTTTAATGCAAAAAACATTGGCGGATTTTACCGATTAAGCGATCAAAAGGCGTTTTCAAAGCTGAATGCTTAAGGATTTGTCGGTAATCCTATAATCCGAGAATAATACCTAATTAAGCGCTGTTTTGTTGTACTACAAAGAAAATAAAATTAGTATTATATTTCAATACTTTTTAAGCTTACCTAATTTGTATAAAGCATATATTTTTTAAGTGAAGCTTTCCATACAGAAATAATTTAATACTGGATATGTAAAAGCTTTTATACAACAGCGCTGACGGCATACTATTAAGCATAAACCTATGTTCAATTGTAATATTTCAACTTGATACTGGCTGAGATGCACTTTGTGTATTACATTTTTAAGTGTTTATATTCAAAATATAAACATGTATTTCATATTTCAAAATTATGAGGAAAACTGCACGCTTGCCATTGGTATTTGAGAATCGTAAGATTTCATTAAATATTAATATTAACCATAAGTTGTAAAGAGGAATCGATTGTTATAATATATTTTCAAATAATGTACAGTATTCTATGTAATAAAATGCGTGTATCAAAAATATTTTTCGCGTATCATATAATAAATAATATAAAGAAAATATAAACTACAGTGGACCTCTTAACGCAAAATCGAAGAAACTGAGATATTTTTTTATTTTTAAAGGAATTTTATATTAAAAAATATATGCAAAAAAATCACCAATGCTTCTTATGCCGTAAAATTGAGACAGTATGAGCAGTATCTAAGAATTATTATTTGACAATCGTATTTCTAGCTATGTATTATGCGGCTGCAAATGGTACATGCATTTAGTTCCTTCGAATGCAAAATCTTTGATTGGGACTTTTGCTTGTTCCAAAGAATTGGTAAAATAATGGTAAAAACAAACGGATGACGAGCTGCCAAGGCTAGATGATTTTTTTTCGTTCGAATGCAAAAACTTTTATTGGGGTTTTTGTCCTGTGTTTGAAGAAATTGCAGATTTAGTTAATAAAATACTGTTTTAGTGACGACCCGGCTTTTGTTCGTTTGAGTTTCAAAATCTTTCTTTTCATGTTAAATGATTTTACTTTTCATGTTAACAGAAAAAATACGTATGAAATTACATGGATTTTGTTGGGACCGCAGTATTATTACATACTAACCGATTTAAAAGTGCGGCTTTCTTGAAACAAAACTTGCCTAGTTCTTTATCTTCAGAGCTTTTCACACAACGTGTAAATTCAATGGCCAATATTATGTTGTATAATTGAAGATGACAGAATTTTTATTCCGATGTTTATATCTTTTTACAAAATCATACAACTGCACTCTTATTATCTACTGGATGTTCAGCTTAAGAATGCCTTTTTGAAGTTTAATTGTTAAGTGAAATAATTGATTTAAGTAACATGTATATGTTACTTAAATTTAGTTAGTATATTTTAAAAATAAAAAATAATTCTATCCGATAAATAATTCATCGTATGTGGCTTTCAAATCGTTTTATTGATAAGATAAGATGTATCTCATATAATATAAAATATTCTCCGATAAATAAGAAATAATAAATGCCATATCTTTAAATCTTTCATTGAACCGATTCAATGATAAGAAATATTGTGTGTTTTTTTATTTCAGAATATGGAATAGTTGTAAGGACAATATCCTCAGGGTAAATTTGAATAAAATAGGAATTTTGCATGCTTGAAATGAAACCAAAGAGGCAGAATATCATTTGATGTTTTCAGCATACCTACATACTTCCTGTCTGTAAAGAAAAAATAAACAAAATATAAGCAAGATTTGAATCATTGTGCTTAAAATATGCTTTAATATTTCATTTGATATTATATAGAGAAGGACTTTGTTGGCAAATAGTAATTTACATAAAAAGGCACGGTTAATAAATAACAAATGTCTATCTGAGAAAATCTTTTATGAATATCTCAGTAAAACTTAAACTAAAAACTATATTTATTTCAAATAAATATTCCGTTATGTAAATTCGTAAAAATTAATGCATTCATAGTATCTTGTTATTAATTTGTGCGTTCACAATGTCTAAGTAACAATTCTTTTTGAAAAAACATTCGTTATAAACTTTCATATTGGTATACACATTTTGTATTCTACGCGAAGTACAAACTCTTATTTCTTCTTATTTCGTCCTTTCCTCTAACTTAATATTAAATAAAAACGAGAAAAATTGTCGAGCGTATAAGTATATACAATTCACCATCTCAAAAAGAGAATGAATGACAAACATACACTTTTTCATAAATGAATATTTAATATGATAAAATATTCGGCGTCAATATTTAAAATGTTCATGAAATAAAAAAAATATGTATAATTTTTTATAGAACAATAACCTTAATTTATTAAAACCGTAAAGAAATAGCCAAATAACTATTGTTTTTTTCTATACCATGCTCGCTCCCAACGTGAAGCATATGGACAGTGTGAAGATATCCACTCCGAAATTAGAGTATATAGATCTCCACAATGCGAAGACATCTTGACTGATTATTTTTTACGAGAGCTGTGTTCTGTATTTTTGGATTTTTAAAAATCTGACAGATGTTAGAATCAAATCCGCATTCCCCGAATTGCTTGGCGCGCATGCTTACCTCTACGCTATCGGGGAGTGAAACCAGCACCTAACGTATTCTATTACAAATTGAAAAATATAATAATGTAATGTTTTGTTTGTTTTGCAGATGAAGATCCCCGTCCATCACCCCGGCTCCAAGGAGCAGTTCCATTTTGATTTCGATAGTCTACCTTCAGACGCCATGAACCTGTCAGCACTGGATGTCAACCTTACGTGGATTATCAACGCATCACGTGACATCGAACCTTCCCTCATAGAAAAATACACAAATAATAGAAATATAGAGCCTCCGGCTTATTGGATACTCATTTTTTTCTATTCTGTCCTCATTGTGTTTGGCGCAACCGGAAATAGTCTTGTTGTACTTGTGGTAAGTTAATAAATATTTAATAAGCTTGCTAGTATAACATTTTCCTTATTCAAATATTATATTTGCGAAATAGTATTGTAAGAAATAGTTTTATTTTTTTCTTTATGTTATAGTAAATGTTGAAAAATGTAAAATAACAATGTTATCTGGCACAAAAAAAAAATCATTTGGCGTTGTTATAATTATTTAGTTTGTAGAAAAAAAAGGAAGTAGCCCTATTTTTTTTCAATAATAATGCATACAAATTGATATAAATTTAATCAAAATGATGTAGGCTGTAAATGGCTAATTAGTATTTATATTTTGTTTCTTAGTTTGAAAAGAGGATGCCCTCTCAAATTCGTGACCAGGTAAAAGAAAATTCACCACATCAGTTCAATATCTTTTCTTACATAAATTTTTGAATTAATATGAAATTAGGTAAATACAATACTAAATTAAGTCTTTGTTTGTTTCTATCTAATATAATATTTTGATTTTGGCCCAAAATTAGTATTATTACGCCTTTGTGCTTCTTGTTCGTTCTGTGTGGGTTACGTTCTTTTTTATTTCTAGAGTTGTATTTATTTAAATATATAAATGATGATTTACTTAAATGGGTATCACTAACAAACAATAAAGGTCAACAAGCGAAATAAAGGAAAACATAAATTAAGACTAATTTTATATACAGAATTAAATATAATACATTTTGTATACTAAAAATAAATTCATACAGGTGATTTATGTCTAAATGAGATAACGGTTTTCTTTAATACATCTTTTTACAATTACCATGTAATGGTATTAAATTTCTCAAATAGTTTAACGCTTAATTTTTTCCAAATAACTCAGTTAATAATATTATTTATATCATGCATTTTATGTGTATGATATAAATAAGAATTTATATTGTTGAAGATAATAAATTAAATAACATAGAAAATATATCACGAAAAGTAGAATTTAATTAGAGATAAGGTTTATGTAATTGAATTTGATGATTTATCATTTCAGATATATCTTATTTTTTAAATAAAGCCTCGTTTATATATAGAATATTTCTTTAGGTTGAATTATATCATATCAAAAGAAAAAGAAGATATACCATCCTTTTGTTGAAATTTATTTGATTAAAATATTATATTCACTCGTGGGTATAATATATTTGTATTTATTTTTTAATGTAAATAAGAAAAAAATGCTCTTCATACCAAAAAATATATATTATAAATCACGAATGTTGGAGAATATAATATAATAATATGTATATTTTGTGTCCACACTTTCGCTTTTGGTATTATTTTTAAAATTTTCTTGGAAATCTTTCACTAAGAATATCTTATATAAACTGTTGTAATAATTTTTTACATTAAAAATTTTTGAAATACATTGAATGAAGAAAAGAATATAAGTTTTGTTTTAAGTTATAGTAAAAAATATATCAAAGAAAGAAGCTAATAACGAAAAAAAAATGTTTCATAAACATTATAATTTCGTTTTGGAAATTTTTTATTTAAATTGAAATATCGTATGTGAAGCATAAGATTAGTAAGCTCAAATAAAAGCTCATGTTTAAATATATAAATATTTTTTCTTTATTCTGTAAGTCTAATAAAGGTATTAAATACTTTTTCATTTAGTTTTAAAGAAGCTCGACATTTCCTTGATAGTGTTTTTGTTAATTTTTTTGGTTTGTTTTGAAAATTGATTACAATACAGTTTTTTGACTACTTTCTATAATATATGCTTATTTTTTTTTTGTTTTAAATATATGTATTTAATTATTTTATAGAGTTTTCCTTTAAGTGAATTAGATTCCAAGAAAATAATACCACCACGATACACAAACTTTAAGATATATTTTACTTATCTATTACTTAATAAAAATTTAATTCGAATCACAAAATTAACTTGTATCTCATATATTCTGTTATTCAATAGATACATAGATAAAAATAAACACTGAAGTGATTGCGACGTCGACAAATTATATAATTTGTTATTCGAAGGAGATCTGTCGCCAAAGATCCTAACATAGGTACAGCTCTTGTCTCCAAATATGGACCCTTGAATCAGTTATTCATTTACCGACCCAGTTCAATCTATTTCCTACGAAATTCAAACCCTTTTCTTGTTTTTTTAGGCAAACATAAGATTGCGGCGGTGGATATTTTCTCCTCGGGTTACCTTTAACATAAAACGTTTAAAACTTGGAAACCTGGAAAATTTAAAAACTATTTAGTCAGCATAATTTGGATTTCTTTAGATGCCATATTTTACCAAAGGATGTCTCAAAATGAACGAATATTTTTAATTTGCCACCATTTTTGAGGAATTTGATTTTTTTTGATTTATTCATTATAGATCATATAATATATTTTTTAATTGATTTATATTACGGTCGGAATATTCAAAAAACTTTATGCACACGTAGCATTTTAGCAACTAATTAGAAACCTCCCTTCGCACTCTATACCATTAGATCTCAACCTTTTAGGATGTTGAATCAAAAAAATCTCTACCTCCCCTGTTTTTTTAGATCTCGCCTTAATAATTTCGGATTGTGCTTCTCTTGGAAGTCACTGTGGACCCCGTTTGAGAATCATTACTTTCATTTATTATAATATAGTTGAAAAGATCTCCTTTCTGTAAATATGTATACAAGGAAAGGAAAAAGGACGTAACCGTAAAAAGTTTTTTTTTCAACAACTACAATATATATAACTTAATTCTTAACATATGCTGTATTAAAAGCATGTAAGCTGAAAATTTAAATTTAGTACCATTTAGTATGATAATAGTATTTAAATTTAGCTTTTAAGTTTGGAAAAACGTTGGCTTGTCAAATTTGCGACCAGGAAAAATCGGCTTCCACCTAATCAAATCGATTAATTTTTCTTAAATAACTTATAAAATTAATATCATATTGAGTAAATAAAAAAACTTGTTTTCGTCTTCATGTACTGCTGTGCCTATGTTATGTTTTGACTTTGACTCAAAATCACTAAATAAACGTTTTTTTCTGCTTCCTATACAATTTGATCTATGTGGGTTACCCCATTTCCTTTCCACAATTTACATGCTTATTAGAAATAAAACAATCATTATCTTGTATATATTAAATTCCCCAACAGACAAATAGTTATCGTGCATGGTCGGGGCTGTAGAGCGTACAGATACTAGATTTAAAAAAAAACGTAAATATGCTGGATGCCCTAAAAGTTGAAAGATTAACTAACGATCAATTCTCATAAAAAAATGTTACAATAAATCTCAACAGTGCAAAAATCTTTATAATCTATTTCTGGACTGATAATCTTCGAATTATTGAAAACTAAATGCTACTTCTTTCAAGCAGACACGGCATAAAAATATTAATAGCAATGCGTTTATTAATATAATTTAAAAAAAATTAGAACCTGTTAGTTTATATAGTAAATAGTGATTTAAAATTCATATGGGTTGACTGATTTGATAAGAACAATTTGATATTTCGCGAACTTGCAATTTTGGTGCCGAAATGATAAAATATGCCAACGCGCTTGAAAAATGTACTACTTATTAAATTGAAATATTATTAAATTGAAATATTTCGTGTCACTGGATATGGCTTTGTAAAGTTGTTGCACTGGTTTCATAATAAAAAATCTAGACGCAATGTCTAAAAATGGATATGAAAAATTATGGCCATAAGTTAGTTTTATAAATATATTAATGAAATTCGTTATTCTTTTCACTTAACTGAACCTAAATTGCAAGTATATATTATTATTTCATTTATATACTTCACCTTCAGATAATTTCAAAGTCAACAGTTTATTTTTATTTATTATTAATAAGAAGCCATGAATCTGGCACAATCCAAAAATGATTAATATTCTGTCTCATTGTTTTTCAATTACTGTCTATACAGCCAGAAAATAGTTTAACAAATGAAAAATTGCGAAAGCTAGATTTATATGGCCTAAAACTGAGTAAGCTTTTATGGTACTCTGGAAAGTTAAGAAAGAACTATTTCTACTTAGATTGTATTAAAATTAATATTTTTTTTACTGAAAAGAAAATTTGATAGGTTTTAAATTTAATAAATGTATGTTGTTATAAAATTGTGTGATAAATAAGTGGTTTTTTATTTTGAAATCCAAAATACTGGTCTTGAATTATTATCAAGCCAACAAATATTATACACGATGAACATAATTAAGTATTTTAATTATAAATATTATAATTCGATAAAATACATGCCTATCTATCTCAATTATTTGGATTCAAATTATGTTATTATTAAGTAAAATGTATATATTTATTTGTTTCGTTGGCTGAATGATAAGCCCACGTGCTTGATCCGTAATATCGTGGGATAAGCTTTGACAGTTGTATACAAATACTTAGAAATTTAAAATAAAAAACTAGACGCCCCATGAGTTGATTGGCCTAATTGGCTAGTAATCAAGCCACATAGATAGTAAATGATAAGAAACATTTTTGTATTCAAGAAATCGATACTCAAACCTTTTTCTCTGTTTGTCATAGGTTGCGAAGAAGCCTGCAATGCGTACGGCCAGGAATATGTTCATCGTCAACTTGGCTGTATCAGATTTGGTACTATGTCTTGTAACGATGCCCCTCACTCTGATGGAAATTCTCAGCAAACACTGGCCTCTTGGAAAACAGGCAATTGTCTGCAAATTGATCGGAGCCTTGCAAGCTACTAGCATTTTTGTCTCCACTATATCCATCACAGCAATCGCACTTGACAGATATCAGGTAAATATTCTCAAACTACATTTATATTATATTAAGAAATTCAAAAGTGAATTTAAGTAATAATAAAATAGACTTAGCTTCTTGAATCGGATGACTTATTTACAATAAATTGTGTTATATACTACAAACGTTTATAAAATTGTAGATTATGAAGGCCACTTGCCTGTTTACCGTGTTTTATTTTAATTTTATAAATATTGATTATTTAAAATAAAATATATGTTACCGTAACTTCGTAATTTTGATTTTAAAACTCCACAATATTTCTCTGAAATTATTTGTGCGCAGTTGTATTATTTGAATTTGTTATGGAACTATAAAAATGTAGTCAGAATAAATTATTTTCATCGAAAACAAGAATTTTTTTCAGTGAATCTTTAGAAAGTAAATAAATGAAAAATTTATTACTAAGTTGATGTTTAATTTTTTACTATAGGTATATTTTTGTTAGATTGAAGTTTTTTTATAATTTTCAATGGCATTCCAAAAATTATTCAAAAACAGTCGATGAAATACCATATTTGTTTATCATAGTTGTAATATTTCTGTAGTTCCTTAAGTAAAATAAAAAATAGATACCTCTTAATCGGTTTTTATGTGAATTATTATAAAATTTTAAACATTAAATTCTCACTTAAATAATGTGACATTATACATATTTTACGAACGATAAAAGTATTCGAAAATTATAAAACAGAAATACAATGTTAAATGTACACCGAATGAATGAGTAAAAATATTAAACTAGATGAATTTTGTTAAAGTACGAAAAGGTATGCGTTTAATTTCCGGTTGGATAATTGAAATTCAAGATAAATTAGGTTCATGGATCTAAGCAATCTAATAAATGGTACTTAGGAATTTTCAATAAACTCATAATACTCAAATTATAGGACAAGCATCCCGAACTTACAGAGCCGAGGCTACATTGAGATATTCAAAGTGCTCTAACTGTAATTATATACGATTAGATGTTGGAAAGTTTATTTTAATATATAAATTATGAAGAGTAATCGAGTAAGGTAAATATATATTTACGAGAATGTTAGTTAAAACAAAGCTTTCGAATAAGGTACACATAATTTAAAATTTCCCGTCATTTATTTAAAGTTACGTATATGTAAATAAAAAATAATAATCTCGAAATACATTTTGTCATTTTTCATGTTGCTTACTATATATAACAGAAAAATATATATTTTATCCAAGCCAGCTGAAACCCTATAAAGGTTTATTTTGGCTAAACAGTCTGTTGATACATTTTAACAAAAAACAAAGTACATAATTCACATTAACATTTAAGCCTTAAGTTACCATTTGCTTAAACATTTAAAAATCTGCATAGATGAAGCAATATACCGAGTTTGTAAAAAACTTTTATCGAAAAAGGCTGTTGAAACATAAGTCTGAATACATTTTTTAATAGGCCAAATCTTTGAGTATCATAAAAATTATACTGCCAAACTACTGCCAAGCTTTTTTTTTCAATTCCACATTTACACACTTGACTGTCAAAAGTCTCAACACGTGCCAAAGATTCTGCCACATTGTAGTGGTCTACTTTGAAACGGTCAATAGTGACGATAAAATCACGAGAGAGTCTTTTACGAGCGCACCATAGTGTGTTTTGTTCTTTGTAAACAAATTAATAATAGTTTATGCATTTTAAGAGGCCACGACTTTTAAGTTTGCTCCAAGAGGCCAAAAATATTTAGCTTAGTCAAGCTATATGATTTCTATTAATAAAAAACAATTCATCTTCTACAGTCATTATTATAAATAAGAAAACATTATTTTACATCTAAAATAATTAAATGCCTTCTCTAACATATATTACAATAGAGAATAGAGTTTGATTAATTTTTAACATTCGCAATAGCGAAATGAATTTAATTTAATATAAAAAAAACATTCATAGTCAGCTTAACAGTATTAATTAAAAATTAAAGAAGAAAGTGTGATTCTCGTTTATTTTTAAAATAATCAACCATAGTTTTTATTTGTGAAAACATAATAAAAAAAATTAAATCCTCAAAACACCACATACTCCTCTCGTGGATTTAAAAGTATGCGTTGTCATTATTTAGGATGCGTATTTTAACCGTATATAAATCATCTATAAAAATAGTTATAGAAGAGTATTTAAACATATTTTTTTTCTGCTGACACTTAATGCTTTTGTACTAAAAGTTCTTATTTTACAGGTAATCATCTATCCAACACGCGAGAGTCTGCAAGTAATGGGTGCCGTTGGAATCTTGACAATAATTTGGTCTTTAGCCATTATAATGGCTTCACCGATGTTTATATATCGCACATTAAAGACGCACACCATCAATCTGTTTGGCATTGACACTATCAGTTTCTGCATGGAAGAATGGCCGATACAACACGGAAGAGCTTATTACTCGGCATTCAGCCTTGTCGTACAATATTTACTTCCAATTATAGTGGTGTCAGCTGCGTATTTGAGAATATATTTTAAACTGAAATATAGATACGTTTCCACCAACTTAGCCGGAGAAGCCAAGAAAGAAAGGGATCGAGGAAGGAGAATGCAGAGAACCAATTCACTTTTAATGTCAATTGCTGTTATCTATTGTATAAGTTGGTTACCGCTTAATCTATTTAACTTATATGCTGATCTGGCTGCTGATCCTCCATCAAACCATGAAACATTTCTTATTTCATACGCTATATGTCATATGATGGGAATGTCGAGTGCGTGTTCTAATCCACTCTTATATGGTTGGTTAAATGATAATTTCAGAAAAGAATTCAAAGAAATATTGAGTTGTTGCGGTATACCCGGATTTCGGCGTGCAATGACAGTGTCTAGAAGAAATTTGGCCCCGGAAATGACACAAGGTATGCGAATGGAGGTGCGTTTTAAGAAAGGAAGTGAAATGCAAGACACAACTGAAAATGGCATGCATTTGACCGTCGCCGATACGGAAATGACAATTCTGGCCAGGTAGAGGTATTTTTGCCGGCGTATGAAGCGCGAACGAGCCGACCGAACGTTTCATCTCGTAAAGAAGCCGGAAACATATTGAGATAGTCAATATGGTATACTAAATGTGCCTATCATATTTCCAATTATCATGGTTTTTTTCAAAAATAATTCACGTTCTTTCCCAGACACGATTCATAGATTTTTTTAATCTTATTTTATCACACGCTGTTCAAACTTTTGACATAGCTGTTATAATTTAAAAAAAATATTTGGAATTTTACTATTATTTTTATGATACTAAAATTTATTTATGTCGGTTGCTGTCTTGAAATCAATAATATTTTGAAAATATTATCTGTACAACTTAACTATACAAAACAATAAACTATTCAGTGCAAAAATGATCTACAGCATTTCTAATACATTGTGACTATCTATTACTTAAATAAAATGGTGAAAAAATGTCAGTGAATAAACTGTGAAATACATGTGAAATTTTACTTAAACCAAACAATCTTTCAAAACAGGCACCCAAGTTTAAAAAAAGTAAACAATTCGGTTTGTCTTTGGTTATTTATTTGGTCCTAGAGAAGTGTGAAAGTAATTTTGGTACTAAGTTATCAAGAATAGGCCATCAGTGTTGATTTTTACGTATCATTCTTGGTTGAATAAACTTTTGACGAGCTTGTCAGTTTATGTTTGAATTTCCGTGTTTATGAAGTCTCATGGGAAGGTGACAACTAATCTACTCAGGATGGTAGGTGGATGATAGTTTCATCAATATTAAAATGCGTGAATTCCAGACATTTTAATTGTATTCATCATCTGATAACGTCCACATATTTGTTCTTTTAGTTGTATTATCAACTTTAATAATTTTGTTTGAGCTTTGTTGTAGTGTTCTTATAAATACTGAAGTATTTATTAATTTCTAAAATATTTGTTTTATGAATATAATTTCATTGCTACGACTTAGCAAACCAGCAAACTACATTTGTAATTAGTTTTTATTACTTAAACTTGGCTGATTTTATGTATTTGTTTTTTTTTTTGAGAATTTCGTGCGTTTTGCGTGCGATAGAAAAATTAAAGATGAATAAAATGGTATTAAAATCAGTTCTTCGACCATGGATGAAGTTATCTGGTTTATAGATTGAGCCATCGATTAGTCTTTACTGAATTTGTATAAAACATATTCAAACACATGCCAAAGAAAATTAAGCTTTTTATTATGTTGGTAAAATAATATAAATGACTAGAGGAAATGTATTTTATAAAATGTCCTATTTATTGAAAAAAAAAATTTCAAAGTATTGGTTGGTAAAAAAATAATTTAAATTTGATCATGAGTTTGAAATACACGTTATATTTATTATGTTCCAATTAATATTTTAATGTATGTTTTCAATAGTTATTGGTGATTAAAACGTATGATTATATAAGAAATACTTATAAAACTTATCCGAATTAAATAAAAAATGTGTTTTCTCTATGATGTATTTAAATCCATTTATATAGATGTACTTGTAAAAAAACTTATGAAAATGTTTATACATCACTATTATAAATGTGACTTATATGACATATATTACATAGAAAATAATTTTCTTATGCTAGATAAAAGATATCGATTTACTGGTCATTAAAAATGACTTGGAAGATAATAGTGAGATTTTTTAAATTAAGGGAATTGTGAAAAAATACAGGATTGTGTCCAGGAAAAGGAAGAGCAGAAATTATGCAGTTTTATTTGTCTGGAAGTTGTATTATATATGGGATATTTTCCTTCTTATAATCGATAAAATTTTATTGTAATCGATTTGGGTATATGCATAGTTTTAATTTCACTTTTAACATAAAATGTCAAGTGAACTTTAGAGTCCCTTAAATAAAAAATTGTATTCACTTGCTGTCTTATATTTTAACAATCATATTAGTCTTTCTTTTTTACATCACTCATAGAAAAATAACTGTTTTCATTTCGGTTAAAATTAAACTACATCTATTCGTTTTTTTGATACTTTTCTTCCCTAAATACTAAATACCAGCTACAACTAATAAGTTTATTTGGTGTTCTTGTCACCATTTTAAATTAATTTTTATCTCAAAATTTATGACAGTATAATTTCTTTTTACTAAAATACTGTTTTTATGCGTGATTCAATGATAAATTCAGTGTTGAGTAACTTTGGACTTGATTCTCAAACTCCTTGGGTCTAACTGAATAATCTATCTCGGTAACAGAAGACTATACTTCGTAATTTTGGCATACATATTCGTACTTTAGAGCAGTGGTTCTTAACCTTTTCAAAGTCGCGGTGCACTTTTGGTCATGAGAGAAATTGGCGGTGGACCAGAATTAAACGGTCAAAAAAACATGTGGACATAATTTTTATTACAAATTAAAAAAAAATAACAATTAATGAAAAAATAATCAAACAAAAGATATATACACATACGGAAAAACTTTAAATAAAATTACCTTTAACAAAATGGAATT
>JAGVSQ010009476.1:0-13598 GCA_022683975.1 Rhyacophila evoluta
TTCCCCGGATCGTTAGGCGCGCACGCTACCAACTACGCTACCGGGGAGACAAATACAGGTCTGGCCACTCCAATTTGCCCCACGGGCCGCATTGGCGCTCTAAATTTTCTGAAGGGCGCACGTAAATAAAAATAGTTGCAAATCGTGTTCCAATATTCTTTTAGATATACGGTTTGGTTTTACAACAAAATTAGAACTTATTATTTTTTTTAACTAATTTTAAGTAAATGATTTGAATTTTGAATCTAAACGTGTAAAAAAGTGTTCAACACAGTGTAAATCTGAAAAAAAAACGATGCTGACCACAAATATGAAGAGAAAACATGTTTTAAGCCACCAACACAGTATATTTGTATGGCGATAAAGACAAAATAGCTGCATTTAATCCCAACGTTTAAAAGTATTGATTTGAGTCATTGTACGGCTTTGCCTACTAATTTTATATATTGTATAACACAAAAAAGATTATGACCGCAAGTCACACAAAAAGACGCCACGGGACGCAGGTTTGCCAGACCTGCTCTAATACATTATGTAAGAGAGAAATTTTCATGCAGTGTGCTTAGTTATTATTAAAAAATAACAAGCGATTATTTACTCAAGTTGAAGATAAGAAGAGATTTTTCATACTTTGATAAAAACAAATGTTGGCATATAATATTTCAGCGGGTCGATGTAGTAAATATGATTTTTTGACATCAGATAGTAAGTTAAGTAAATTGGAAAGCTGTATTGAAGTTAGGGCCTTCTTTGTATTTTATGTATCTGTTTAAGTGATAATTTTATTTTATTTTTAATATATTTTTAAAAGGATGTAATAAAATACTCAGCAATAAACTTATATCAATATAAAAAAGCTATTAAATTGTTATTTGGGGGTCAAATACTGTATAACAGTCAATAAAATATACATAACGATAATTTTGATCGCGGAAAATAGTTTCGTTAAGCTTTCTACACTATTAGTGTCATTAAACCAGACAATGTGGAAAATGGCCTACGCGGATTACCCCAACAGTGTTGCTATAAAAGCAATCATAAAACACTTATAACACTTTCAGGCGGGTTGAAACTGAAATCAGAGTTCAGCTTTTGGATTAATAGAACAATGGAATATCGATTCGCGTCACAGATAGATTTTTGATGACTGAATGGAGTACTCGTTAATCTGCATACAGCGAAGCTTTTAAACGAGCTTTTGATGGCACACTATTACAAATCGAGTACCTATACGTAAATATGATTATCTGTTTTATTAGTAAAATTCAAAATACATGCACTATTATTCTGAAATAAATTATCTTACATTTAAGTTTGCAAGAATATTTTTATATCTACACTGTAAAACAAAAACTAAAAATGTGTCTTTGACAAAAATCTCTCTCAAACAATAAACTAATGCAATCTGTGCATGTTATTTTGGTTATTATTTCTAAGCCAAATGTATTATTTTCAACATTCAGCTATCAATTTTTCAAAATCAAAGAACTCATAAGAGGAAGATCCACAAATTATTTTGATCAAATTGGTGACGACCAATGATAATAAGAAGCTAATAATATTGTACACTATCACGTACAATATCAAACTTATAAAACCGAGATAAATAAAATAAACATTCTAAATAACGAATGAGATCGAATCTTTCTTCGACAAAGTCGGGCAAGAATGCGAAAAAAATATTTATTTAAAAGTTTACACAATAATTTAATAATAACTAAGCAAGAAATGCTAGGTATTTGATAAGAAACTTCAAACTTTTTTGCATACAAGTAGCTATACATATATAATATAAATATATTTTCACTATCTTTTTCAAAAATGCATGTGATCATACTCAACTCTCGTTTATTTTTATTAACGAGAATTTTGTAGGATTAGATTATTAGAAATACATTCATTGTTTTACGTTTAAGGATATATTACAGATTGTTTCAATGTTATGATATATCTTTTATCTCAATAATTTGTTATCAGACAACTCATCAAACAGTTATTGTACTTTTACACATTGGTCATATAGTTTACATTTTGGCACATACTTTGACACATTCTGAGATAGCAAAAATTAATTATTTATCAAGTATGTTATATTTTATAAGTCGTAACATTATAGTTGCCGCGCAATTAAGATAAAATTGGTGTTTTCACGCCAGTGTGGCATATTTGCCGTGGTTTCAATAACCTAATGAATACACAGGAATCAACATTTAGCTAATTAATGTTTGTTAATCTTTGTTGCTTCGATATTTCTACGAATCGATCAATAATTAATACTTGAGCCAGTTTTTGAAGGTAAAATGCCATCTTCGAATAAAATGTACACATGCTTTTTAATGAAAGCTCAGCTTTTTACCGATATAATATATTAATACAATAACATTATATTCCGTCGTACTTTCATCTAAATTATTTTAAATAAATACATATTTTATATGAAAGGTAATCTACGTGTCCAATTTCCTGCTAGTATTCTAAGATTAAGGATTAGTATTACATACATATCGACTACAGAAAAGAAAAAAAGGACGTAACCCACACCAAAGATATTTTAGAGGAGGCAAACAAATTATATTCAAAGATTTTGTGCTAAAGTTAAAATATAAATAGACGCAATTCCAAAGTGTACAAAGATTAAAACTAGTGTGATATTGATTTGATAAGTTTTTTGAGAAAAATCAATAAAATTGATGTGGTAAAAGTCCTTTTCCTAGTCGTAAATTTCAAAAGCCATTTTTTTTCAAATTTGAAAGCTAAATTAAGATAATAATTTAGGATTTACAGATAAAACTCTTTTGATAGAGCGTGTTGAGTTGTTTAAATTATGATTATGAAGAAGTAATTTGGAAAAAAATAGGGTCATGTCTTTTCTTCTGTTTACAGTCAATATGAATATAATTAAAACCTATATATCTATATGAACGTTAATAAAAAATGCCATTAAGTTTGTGTTACTTGTTTTTATTAGTAAATTACTACAACTGTTGTGTATGTTTTGTTAGTTACAGCGTTGTTCGTGAATGTCTGCAGGGACGTTGGCAACCCTAGTATAAGATGAAAGACATCAATAAATTATTCGCGTAAACGCCAGAAGCGGAGTAAAAAAGATATAATGTACACAAACAAAGCGAGATATTGCGGCTGGCTAAAATAAAAGAGGGATTATGTCGCCCTGCGTTCTGCCAGAAATAGAAAAAGAATTCCCCAAAAACTACCGAAAAAATAAAGACATCCCTCTGACAAGTAAACTCGCTTTGAAACCTCAGTGGCTGAATACGATATTAGACATCCAGCCATGGAAAACGTTTTGATTTTTGAATAAGAAAGGACCCAAAGTATAATGGCAAAAGAAAAACGAAATTATTCTCATTCGTACAACATAAGAAATTTCTTTTATATATTGCATTGTATAAGTTTTCTTTGTTGCGCGTTACAGAGCATCACGTATACTATTACCAACGATTTCATAGCTTGTAAAATATATATATTAATATTATAAAGTATAAACATATAAACAATATCCATGTTCTGACTTCAAAATTTAATGCAATGACGTTGAAAAAAGTAGCTCGGCTTTGTAACATATATTAAAATGAACCAAAATTCAATTTATTTGAATGCGTTATATTATATTATTTGTTTCGTTTTAATTACTTGTATTTTACGCTGGATAATGTGAAACGTTTTTAATATAGATGATCAAAAATCAGTTAAGAATATTTTTAAAGTTTTATCACAAAGAGCTTAAGCCGTTTAATTTTGTTGGTTACCAATATTTTATACACGCATAAAAACAATAAACGTCATACATATAAGTTACTATTTTTATCATTAATCCTTTTAACGGAAATCAACAAATGTAAAAAATGCACGTTCTTATAATATAAAGGAACATTTCTAATCGAAAACATTTTTAATTTATAAAAAAAAAACTTCTAATGGTAGATCATACAGACAGGATCCATCGGCGCCATCCGACTTGGTTGCCACAAGAGCAAATTTCGTTGCTTTCAAAAAAATTTCGGCATCATCGGCGAGCGTGGTGATCTCTTAACATAAATTGCTTGACCAAATAAGTCTCCATTTTTTCAATTGGCTTTTTTTATCATTATATTTATTTTAACTTCAGCACAATTAAGTGCGTGGCAACCTAAGTCTTGGGTAATTTATTTTTACTCCTGTGACATTCCCGTCAAATAAGATAGATCGTTTCTCAATATTAGAGCTTCGGGTTACGCCTGATTAATACTAGGTATAAGAACAGGGCGGGTGTATGGTGGGCACATTAAGTAGATCTTACAGACAATTATATTTTTCCTTTTTTTTCCTGCCATATTTACTCTCTATGTGGAGCAAATGACCACGATATGATGCTTTCAGGATTATTTATTAACTTCAAACTTATATACGGTAGAAGGTATGTAAAAGAGTTCTACCAATTTAAGTTATAAGCCACTGTCTAACCCTTCAAACCTACGTCAGATATAAAATTAGAATCATTCAAAGATAAAATTTCTTATATATAGGAAATTTGAAAATGATAAAAAAGGCTATACGATAAAATTGTTATGTCACAAAATAAATACGATCAAAGTTACACTTTATAGAACCATATATAGAAAGTATATATTATGTCGAGATAAGATTGTTAATTCAAATGACATAAAATAATGTAACATGAATTATACATAGACTGGTAAAATCAAGCATTTAAGCTAGTCAATCAAAGAGATATAATATACTAATTATTGTCAAAAAATGTACATTATGTTATCTAACTAAGTTTTATCACAGTCGAAAATCGATTGTGTAAAAAATTAATTTAAAATTTTCAATTTTTATTTCTTTCCGTAAGCTATCGTAATTTCTACTTTGATTTACATTTTAAAAGTGTCACGTTTTTTTCAGCGATCTTTTTGCAGCTGAATGATCATTGAAAATATTTTCGGTAACAATTAATTATGGGAAAAATTATATTGTACTGCTTCTGAAAGAATCCGTAAAGATGTTTTATATATTTTTAATTATGTCGAATAACTCAAAAAGATTTTTCCACATTGGATATGTTTTTATTTAATATTAAAAATATAATTTAAATAATCGGTTAATAGAATTATCTGAACAGTTAACATTAATGAAATAATTAGGTAAGGTTATGTAGAGTTTCTATATTGGAATACATTGGAATCTGTTTTTGTAAATTTCGGTATCAATTTGTTAATAATTGCTCACTTGGCGTTCCTATAATAAGTCTTCCTTAACATTTATGTGGTAAAAGATCAATCTAAATATGTAGAATTCAATGTAGGTTTTTATGAAGTACTTACATTGCGAAAATATCCGAATTATAAAATTAAATTATTTGCATAAACATTTGACAGCAAGTATAATAAAAATTACTAGTATTTTTTCCCTAGCTACCATAAGTTTCAAATTACACATAATTTGAAATCTTTCCATTCTAAAAATTGCAAATTTGAGTCCTGAATGTGTATAAAGATTTTAAAGGAATGATTCTTAATTGGTTTAATGATTCTGTTGACTGTTACAACTCTGCTAAATAAAATCACTCATTATGAATATTGTAAATATTGTACTACGTATTTACATGCTGTAAAGAAGAGATGGTAAGCAAATACGTGAATTCTTTTTAAATACTTACAGAGTTATTAATATTTTATTTAGAAATAAAACAAAATTATGTCATACTCTATCAAGTTGTTTGCAAACTAAACGTTGCTATAACGTCTAATAACTGTCATCCTGTTTGTATAGTTGGACAAATGAAATGTTATATTGGAATCTATTTTTGCAAAAGAATACGTGTGCAAGACCTTTAGAACCCTTATTAAGGAGAAAACAACGATTGTCCGTTAAACTAAATTGTCGATTCTAAAGAGACTTCCGGCATTCATGACTAGTATGTGCATCTTAAACTTCCCTATCGCCATTATCGAGACTTTGTTTTCGAATTCTCTCCCAACGGTAACATTCTGGCACTATATATCGAACTGGAATATCTGACGTTCAAAGATTAAAGTCGACTTAAATGATCTTTACAAGAGGGATTTTATTACGGAAGAATAGTTTCAAAAGTTTACGTGCAACGTAAAATATTTTAACATTGTGTATTGACTTTTGAAAAAACTCGTGTGGGATGTTGCAAGTTGGCAAATGAAGCTCAGAGCTTCGATATTATTATATATAAAGGCGTTATATTATAAATAATTAGATGTAAATAATATGTGTCATAATAAGTAAATTATTAAAGTTTTTTTGGAAATTTTACGTTTAAGTATTGGTCGATAATATATATTGTAGCATTTTTTGTTCGCCCTGAATATCTAGATATTTAATTCAAAGATTTAATAAAATTATTAGGCTTTCATATCCTGAATTTTTTTTTATCGTCAAAATAAGGAATATTTTAAACATATAGTCCCGACAATTTTCTCACTATGTTATATATGGTATAGTATAGTATACTATATATTAAAATAAAAAAACTGATTTATTTTTTTAAACTGTTATATTTGGGATTTGACTAGCTGTAACTTTATACTTCTTAAAACTTTTATTCAATCACAAAGCTTTATTTTTTTAAATAAAAGAATTTTACCTAAGATTAAATAAATTTTGCACAACCCAAATATTACACAAAACATACCAATATCTGTCTTCATATTGCGGAGAACCATAATATATTTTCGGAATGGATATCTTCACAATGTGTAGATCCGTATGCTCCATTTTCAGAGCGAGCATACGATACACATATACACATATATGTATGATTGTATGAAGTTATAAATAAAACTGGAAATTAAATTATAAAGCTTATTTCCGTTGACTTGTAGTATCTAAATTTCATTGAATTGTTTCATTTTTACACGGGTGACGTAATTTATAAGTTATAAAAATATCTCTGTAGCAGAAGTCATAACACGAATAAAAATACGAGGATAGCTGAGTGGATTTTAAGTGGATTATATTTGAAAAAAGGACGCCAAAAATGGTGAACTCTCCACGTAAAATGAACATATACAACGTAGAAAAGGCTTGAAGTTTTTTGGGAAACGTACATTCGGACAACACGATGAAAATTTTCTTTTTTTGAAACGATCTTTTTTGAAACGAAATTTTTTACATTTTAATATTTTATATAAAATAAAAAATATGTAAATATTCTATAACAAATTTATAGATTTTCTTGCCAATTCAATTTTTCAATTTCGTCAAGTATTTTTATATCTGAAATGTGATATTTTATCAGTACAAATGTTTCAAAGAGTATAGACTATTACAGACGTAAACTTCTATTAGTTTTTAATCATATCTTATCTAATTATGTACAAAATAATACTAATAATTAAAAAAAAAAACATATTAATTTTCACAACGTGAAGATTTATCTCGAAATCTTGACTTTGATTAAAAAATACCGCATGTTTGATTAGTTACATGTTTCGTTTTTCTATTCATTTAAACAATTTGTTATTTCTTACATTCCTTCTATTCTCACGTTGTTATGCAAATCAACAGTTAAGTTTATGTCAATAGCTTTGAATACACTGACAACTATTCAAATACTTCAAATTAGTACAGGCTCCTTATTTACAACTCAGATTTTACATACAGGTTAAATTTAAATTTTAGTATATGGAAACATTAATTGTGAATTTAGGGATGTTGAAAGTTAGAGTTTAAATTAATTTCTGTCTAGCAAAATACTTATGATTTTAACATAAAAATTTTCAACCATCGGCAGGTACAATATGTATCAAAAAATAATTAAGTTACTTTTTATTTGTACTTAAAAATTCTAACAAAACGAAAAATTATAATATTAAAAAACAATTTAGTAAATATCTGCACTGTTATACTATCGGCTAGAATTTAAGTTATGAATAGTATTTTATATTGAGGATAATTTTTTTTATATATACGTTAGCGGAGTTGGTAGCGTGCGGGCCTATCAACCCGAGGAATGCGGGTTCGATTCCCCATCTGTCGGATTTAAAAAATCTTAAAATACAGGACTGGATACCTATTGGATTGAACAGTTGAATGACAAAAAATTCTCGTGAGAAATAAGCTGTCAAAACATTTTCACATTGCGGAGGTTCATATACTCTACTTTCGGAGTGGATATCTTCACACTGTGTAGATCTATATGCTCCAAAAATGATCCAAAAATAATTTGAAAAATAACCAAAACTTTATTAACACAGTTTTAAATCTACACGTACACTCCATGAGTATGAATGACTCACCTTATGATTAAACAAATAATCCATTTTAGGTAATTTCACTTTATGTGTAATGGTAGGCTTGCATTTTAGTATTTTAATGTTATTTCAAGAATGAGAAAAAGGTGATATTTAACAAAGTCTATATGGTTAAATAGTAAATACATCCGTATTTTATAGATCATGTATATCTGTCCCCCCAGGACCTCATAAGTAGTGAACATTAGCGTTAACATTCTGATTACCATTTGTAAGTGTTTTACTTCCAACTTTTAACACCGTCACCGATGACCAACAAAAGACTTAAAATATTGTACAAACCAATTACTGAATTAAATTCGTAATGACGGGATGAAAAAAAATGGAATAAAGAATGAGTTTGAAACTATCTCAAGCAATAGCAGGTAATAAAACTAGTATGTCAGTATAATATAATGCAAGCATATTTTTTTTATTATTCTGTAAAATAATGTAGAGTACAAAACTTGTAGGTTTATGTTACAAATTTTGCAAACGTAACGAATATGAAAATAAAAGAACTACCGCAGAATTTAAAGAGTCCTTTACGACAATCATAAAAATATCTTTTACCGCATGTGCTGGCTTGCTCCTGTGGGTTTTTGCATTTGAAAAGGATCGGCCATTTTGCATTTTCAACGTTCAAAACGTTAAATGTGAAAATATGGTATTGTGCAATATTGCACGGGCATTTTGGGCATAAAGTCATATTACAGAACCTTGCTCTGTGTGTAAAAGTTAACTTCATACAAAAAACTGTACGAACAATATAAGCCGTATAAAACTAGGCAGTATATTTTACTAGAAAATAGTCATTTCAACAAACATACACACAATACTATTTGTTCTGCTCTTTGTATATCATATTTATCACCAATTAATAATAATATTTTAAAGATATATAATCTTCTTTTTATACCATGTTCGCCCCTAAGATGGAGTATATACTACACAGTGTGAAGATATCCACTCCAAAAATAGAGTATATAGATCTCCGTAATGTGAAGATGTCTTGACATCCAGTCCTATATTTTTAGATTTTTAAAATCCGAAAGATGGGGAATCAAACTCGCATTCTCCGGGTAACCAGGCGCGTACGCTACCAACTCCGCTAACGTAGATATATACAAAAATATTATATGGATCTCCGTAATATAAAAACGTCTTGAATTATCTTCTACGAGAATCGTTTGTCAGACATTAACTCCACCCAACAGGCATATAGTCCTGCATTTTTGGATTATGAAAAATCCGAAATATATGGGCTTTGAACCCGCATTACCCGGATTGCTGGGTGCGCATGCTGACCTCTAGGCTAGCTACCGGTGAAACATGTATGTATAAATTAATTTATTTGGCATTATAATGGCTTATTAGAACAAAAACACATACGCGTGCTGTAAATATCTGTTACAGAAAGTATCTAATACTATTCATCATATTATTTATTTACTTTATAATGTAATAGATCTTGCCAGTTCTAAGATTACTACAGTGTATTATATTATAGTTTAGCATATTAAATAATATTGATGAAATAAGTGAAATAAGCAAAAAAAACCATATCAAGAATTATTATTTATAGTATCGATACATTATCTGAAATTCATAGTAGTGTGTATATTTTTTTATCACGTCCGTTCCCTAAGTGAATCTTCATAATCTGATATGTCCGTATATCCTGAAAGATTGTTTATCATGGGAATTGGTTGTTAGACAATTGCCCAACCCGACGAGTATACAGTCGTACTTATTATTCTGTAATTTAAAAAAATCCAGCAGATGTGGGAATCGAACCAGCGAGAGGCGCACGCTAACCTCTCGGCTACCAGAGAGAGTTTCAATAGTTTTATTGAATAAATTCTTTGATTATACAAATTATTACTTCAAATATAAAACTGTAACATCCCTCAAATAATATAATCGAAATCTCATGCATACGTAATATTATTTATTTAAGCTCTAGCATAACAAACTTTTCATAGCTGATTTGAATAAATGTACATACATTATTTTATTTTGTTAAAAAATACGAACTTTTTGGTATAATAAATAACACTGAAATTAATTTTACTGATAGATTCAGAAAACAGAATAATTTAAATTAACGTATTTTAAAATTAGGCGCGATATTAATTTTAACACGGAAATGAAAAAGCAATAATGAGTAATTTTATAGTGATTTACAATTGAGATAATTTGACCCTTAACGCATTCAGACCCTGTGTGCATAATTTAATTCAGACCAACACAAAACTTCATATTTTTTTTCGAAATTTATGTAGCTTATAATTAATTCATGTCGTTTATTAAAAATGAAACAAATCTCACAATTTATTAACGACAAACTGGCAATGATCAAAAATCAAATCTATTCTGCATGGATATTTGACAGGGTACCTAGATTGGTACGCATTCAATTTGAACAAACTCAAAGATTTTTATCTTTTGGGCACTAAATATTAATTAAAATATGGAATAAAATATCGACTGTGGAAAGGAAAAAAAATTGATTCGTACATTTTTACAAGATGCACAGAAAAGTATAATTAATAATTTTGGACATAAGTCAACATGATAAATGAAGGAGGACAAAAACCATGTGGTGAAAGTTTTTATTCTTGGTCGCAAATTTGACAGGCCATCCCTTTGCAAGCTTAAAAGCTAAAATTTAGATTTAGATACTTATTCGGCAGCTTATTTATATTCTTTTGTATCCCCAGTTAGCATAGTTGGTAGTGTGCGCGCCTAACAATACGAAAAATGAAAGTTCGATACTCTATCTGGTTGGATTTAAAAATCTGGAAATGCAAGGTTGGATGCTCATTGTGTTAAACAATTGTTTGATAAACGATTCTTGGGAGAAATAATCTGTCAAGACGTTTTCATATTGCGGAGATCTATATACTCTTCTTTCGGAGTGGATTTATTCACACAGCATGGATCCATATGCTCCATTTAAGGAGCAAATATGGTATTAAAAAAATATATAATCTTTTAATATAGCATGTATTTAATTGTCTACAATTGTGACTATTGAAAACAAACTGTTTTGACAAAAACTGATATTTACGTTTATTTTTGTTTCGATAGTCGATTTTATTATAAACAACACATTGCAAAAAAAAAATAAACTAAAAGTTCGTAAAATAATATTTTAAAAGCTTTTGGATTAACATTTGTATAGTTATATTTATACATGTTGGGAAACTGTAAAAATTAAATTAATTGAATGATATGCAATCAATAGAAAGATAATTTTTCCTCCCCTTGGTATTATTGCAGATCTGAATAGGTTAATTCAAGAGGATAGCGCGTGAGCTTCTGTTATATGATGGCTGAAAGCACTCACAGATTTTATTATAATATTAAATTAATAATAAAATTGTTCGTAGCCCTGTAAACCAATGATATATAGCCTCTCGTCATTCTAATCCGACATTGAATTAAATCTACCGTAAATTACGAATTATTTGCTCTTTGGTTCGATTGCATATCTTAACCACAGTAAATTCACTGAATCCGTCACTTCGATTTCTGTTGGATCATAAATCATTCCTTATTCATTTATCTTACATTTTGTATTTAAGATCTGATAGAATCGAGCTTTGTAATTCGAATTCGATTTAAATATAATATCGTTAGAAGAAAACAAAATTAAAGACAGGCGTTGAAATAATTATTGATTCCGTTTTAATTAATTGTTATTATTTTTTTTGTGTTTTATACTATACTGAAAAATTGTACATATTATCATTTAAAGCATATTTATTTTATATGGCTGTGTTTGTTTGTGTATCAATACAAATCATCTAAAAGTTATGACAGAAGGAAGTAAAATAAATTGTTTATGATGTTAACACAATAAAGCAAAACTTATTAGCTAGACGAAGCCGATCATAAGATATATAAGTACTCAGTATTAAATTAGAAAAGATTTTATCAAAAGTAGTGACGTCACTTTGGTTGTTTGTTAGGTACGCTATTCGTTTAGGGTGTTGAGTAAACGCCTATTCAGACCGAGAGCAATGTAAGTATATCAAAAACTTTCCAAAAGCTATGTTAAAAGGCTTTTGGAAATTTGCTTGTGGACTCTGAAGCCAGTGGCGTGTATAGTATAAAATTAATAGCAATAATACAAAAAAAAACTCGAAAATATATATTTTTTAAATTAGTAAATTATATGTTTTTCTTTCACAGATTTTTTAGCTTTAACTAATTACAATAAATTGATATCGACATTTGGGGAATATTAAATTATTTTTGATGGTTTTTCGCAAATAGCTAAGTGAAAACTGTTGATTATTTCACTTTAGATAGATTACATTGATAAAAAATATCGTCCCTTTAAAGGTAAAACTCATTAAGTGCATTTTTGGCCAAAATGACTTTTTTTGATAGATCCACTAACTTTTACAAGACATACCGTTTACAAAAATCAGTTTGACGATAGCTATCCTATTAACGAAGAAAAAAATAGAAAAGTGTAACCTAAGGAACGGATTTTATATCGCAAAAAAATCTTAAAACCTCAATATCTCAAAACTATAAAAATGAAGCTAGTGAGATTTACCGTTAAAGGAGCGATATTATCTAATATCAATAAGAACAAACTTTATGCTAATTTTCTAACCATCATTTCATTTTTGTTAAATTAAACAGGATACCGGAAACGCTCTTATTGATATAGCCATGTTCGCAGCTTCAATAAAGTCACCTTTAACTATGCTATTATTAATAAATCAGATTTTATATGATCTATTAAAAATATTATTAATAGCACGAAACTAACTAAAATACGATATAAAAAACCAACATTAGTTGTTTTTATCATTTTACTGATGTGCTTGCGACCACACCCTTTTTTACATCAAATAACAATACTCGTACTATTTCTCATTGAATGTATCATATATCAAGCGCAGGGGTGATATTTCGTTTCGGTCTTAATTAAATTTTTGCAGTATAAAAGGAATATTCAGTAAAAAAATAGTCATTTATTATCTTACGCCACCTTTGTGCAAGTCTGCCGCATGGAATCGCGTTTCCTGTAATGGAGTGGGCATGATTTATAGCCCGTACACAGTTGAATACCCTCTACTCATAATGACAAATAATAATAATAAAATTGATATATATATATAATTTTGTTTTATTATGAAACATTACGCATGAAAATAGTTCAAGGTTTATCCGATTGTAAAAAAATCCAGTTGCGAATATTAGTGTTATAAATTCTAACCTATAAACGTCACAATGATATTTATTCCGTATTAAAACTTAAATAATTAATATTTTCGACTGATGGTGCTTGATGGAAATTGATTTTAA
>JAGVSQ010009477.1:0-13598 GCA_022683975.1 Rhyacophila evoluta
ATATAAAACATTAAAGTGAGCGCCGACGAATCGGCGCTGTGGGGCTTTTAGCACAATATGGGTGCGCTGACAGATCGGCGCTCTGGGGCCAAAAGGGTTAAATATAAAAAGGTCGTACATTTTTATGTGGTCCACCAAAAAAAAAAAAAAAGCACCGTAACACTCGGAACCTTATTAACAACTAAGGTAACGGTTAAAAACCGAGTAATATGTTGATACCGAGTGAAAGATTACTGCTGAGGTAAAATGTAAGAATAAGTAACACATTAGGCGATATGAACTCACAGTTAATATTTATGTATGACCTAATGATAATCAGCAAACGAACAGTTAAAATAAATAAAAGTATGATATAGTCCTTAGTGTGGTAACTTTTTTCGATGGTTAATTACTTTTAATAATGATAGCAAATATACTCACAAATATTTGGAAACCAATTTGGTTCATCCCAGTATTTTGTTTCACTAGTATTCACGATACATATTATGATTAAATACACAATAAACGCACAAAAAAAATCAGTGCGTGATAACACCATTGTCGGGGGTTTAAATGTTTATGTGTATTATAACAATACGATTTTTTTAACTAAACAATATCACAAAATGACAATTACTTTATAAATCACATGTTTTATAACGATTTCAATATTTTATTTTGTTTTATTATTAAATATTCGATATGTTCGGAAAATTATGAAACAGTTAAACATTTTAAAAGAAAACAGTTTTAAATTCCGTATTTTTCTACATAGCACTGTATTGATTCTTGAAAAGGTTACAATCGCGCGTACTTTTACACTAACTTGACAATAAATTAGACAAAATCACCAATCGCGCGTACTTACGTTGGTTGTTGGTTTATAACACTTTGCACCTAATCGAAACAAAAAAAAAATTACAACGTTTACGGAAGTTCACTTATAATTTAAAGCAACGGCAAAGATTTGTGGTACTGTATTACAAGAATGTAACTCTGATATCGGGATACAAAATCTGATCGCATTATAGTCTCGTAAAAACATAGTTCTACATCACAATCTCGTTGTATTTCAATAAGATGGACGAACTTATAATGTTTGTTGGGGTGTAGATACAAAGTAATATATTATTTTGGGAGATCAGTAAAATGCACGCGATTAGCAGGCAATGAAAGGTTCTGGTGGACTGGTTTGAACTACTACACTACTTGAGACTCAAAGCATCCTTTCTTTAAATGGAGTAGTTTTGTTACTACTTCTGTTTATGGAAGTAACTCAACCAGCCAGGCAACTTCCAGATTCGCCAACAAAACGCTCTCAATTATGTAAGAGTAATAGTTATATAATAGTAAATACCTCAACGACTTCCGTAATTGTTTTTTGGATATGCTTTTGTACGAAGATTTTTGGTACGATTGCTTCTGAAATATTCCCACGAATAGTACAAAATATTTTTCGTTCGCCTTTTAAGTGCTATATATGGGTTATAAATATGGCTACAGAAAAGCCGTCAAGATCATTTTTGTGATCGAATTCCATCTGCCTTTTATCATTTTTATTGCTGTATGGTTTAAATCTTTTTTATGAACGCTGCTGTTTATATAAGGACGCTAAGATAAACGCTACGTAATATCAAACGAATATAAATATACATTCTTGTTTAATCTTAGTAATACAGTAAAACCTCGATTATCCGAATTAGATTGAATATTTTATCATTTATCATTAATACGTCTCGAATCTATAAATTTGTAGATTTTAATCAGGAAATTTTTGGCAAGTGCCAGTTAGAAAAGCTTTCTGCTGAAATACCTTTAGCAAGAACTTTTATACACACGTTAAAGGTATTTGTAGAAAAAGAAGAATACGACGAAGAGTTTATCCATAATTCTGATCCTATATAAAATTATGAGCATTATAGAAAATTTGGAAAATTAATCACAATATAAGATATTATATTGTATATGTATGTATATATATTTTTTCAACTATCTGAATCATCTTTGTTCTCAGTTAGTGCGGATACTCGAGGATCATAAGCTTCCTAATTTATAATATACAAATTTAGAAAAAAATGTGACAGTCAAATAGAATCAAGTAACTCTATGTCGTATAATTCAATACTTCTCAAACTTTTCCGTTCTACGATAGTATTATACTTCATTCGCGTGCCTCTAACTTAATAATAATAAGTAACAAAATATTGAACTACGGTTCTATCACACAGCGGAAACAGAATATTTTAATGGAAGATTGAGATGAATACTGTCCTGAATTAAGCAATAATTGGTTTAGTGGCAAGAATCTTGTATTTATTTGCTACTTTTAGGATAAAGACGCAAATCATAAGCAACGTTTGTCAAAATTGAAAACAAGGACACAAACCATCCTACGCGCAATATAATTGAAGACATTGGTTAGTTACAACGCCCGATTGCTCGTCTCCGGCTTATTTACAAATTCTTTTATAATTTACTCAAGTACAATGAACCAAATACGACGGTCTGTAATAGGGTTGCCCTGGATTGTCTCGGACTTAAGCCCCTTGCTCAAAATCACGATAACATCCCGAAATATGAGAAGTATCGACATTTAGAATTTCGCCCATTTCGACTATAGAAAGACAAAACGACGTAATATTACAATGTATACAACTTAATACGTGTTCTATCAAAAAGATGCAAGCTGAAAATGGAAAATCAGTATCTAAATTTAGCTTTTAAGTTTGAAAAAATAAAGGGCTGTCAAATTTGCGACTAGGAAAAAGAACTCATCAAAAATATTGTTTTTTTTCTTAAATAACTTATTAAATTAATATCAGATTAAACCAATAAAATACATGTCTTAATCTTCATAGACGCCAAGGTGGTTTCTATTCAATAAATTCAATTTGGCCCAAAATCATTATATAGAATATTTTTGTGCTTCTCGTAAAATTTGTTTCATAAACATTATATGAATAACGTCTTTTTGGCTCTCTAATGTTGATGTTATGTGGTCAGAATTCGAATCCCTAATGGGCTCCTTAATAAATTTTAAAACATTTAATATATTACAGTCCAGTACTATAAGAGATGTACAACTGACCAACGATGGACAGAGCATCGAGAGTATCAACGGTTTTAAATACCTAGGGGTACACATTACGGGAGATGGCACTTCGCAAAATAAGCTCGCTATTCGAATAGAAATTGCTGGAGCAACCTTCGGTTCCATGTGAAATGTCTGGGACTCCAAGCAATACAAGAAATAATACCGCCAGTTCAATGTATGAATTCTGTGAGTGCTGTTATACGGTTACGAAACGTGGCACCCAACAAAGGCCCAAAACAACCACATTCTAAATTTTGAGAAGAGGTGCCTGCGGCGGATTCTGGGGATACGGCGGTGTGACTTCGTTCGAAACGAGAAGATAGGAGAACATACCATACAGCCACTTATCACTGACAAAGTGAAGCTGTGACGGTGGACCTGGCTCAGCTACATATTGCGGATGCCTCAAGAGAGTCTGAACCTGGCCTACCGTTTCTTTAACATGACCGGTTGTCCGCGACCCAGAAAGACACAACATAATATGTATAGAATTCAGCGGAGTTATGGGATGCAGGTATGGCCTGGGAGGACGCAAGAATATTGGCGGACAACAAGGATTCTTGGAGGCAGCAAGTGGTGTCCATATGCTCCACTTAGTGAGAGGGTATGGAAGAGGAAGACTGTAAGAAGCCATTATCCTCTTCCCGAAGAATCTCTCAATGAATGATAGTTAACTTTAATAAGTTATCGTTTCAGTTGGTAGACGACTAATTCTTTAATATATCGAATAGATATTAAAATATATTTATACATCTGTATCTGGGAGATAAACTACACTATGTCAAAATGGCATTTATTTACCATGGCTGTTCAAAGTTTGTTAATAGAATTTGAACTGTATATAGTACCATATAATATTATGTACAATGTATATAGCTTTTGACCCACATACAAAATTTATACACAAAAATTCATTTCTTGGTTACAATACAAAAATAATACGTTTGTCGATACATATTATTGGCTTAATCTGCAAACCAGCCAACTCGATAATGCTTAGGAGAAACAAAAAACTTTGATGAATGTGTATGTATTAAACAATTTTTAATTTCTTTCAAAAATAAATTTGCTGTAGATGGTGGTTAATGAATGTTGAGTTAGCTGCCGAAGTTTGGTGGATCGTTTGTGGGTAGTGCCATATTTAGCACTTGAGAGGCCCCAGGCGTATTTTGAGGCCTTTAGGCACGAAATTACACGAAATATACACGTATTCAGCACGAAATTTTTGTGGTTTCTCGTATCTCTTAGCTCATCACAGTAAAAAAATGCACGCATTGTATTTTTGCTTTTGATGCCCTCTCGAGAATTTTGAGGCACCCTTCATTTATGTGGCTCTAGGTGCACGACTAGTGAGCCTATTAGGAAATCCTCCACTGCTTGTTAGAGCAGTTTACACAACCTCAATTAAATAGCAATCCTTATTTTTTATAAATTTAAGTACTGAATACAAAGCCTCACAACAATATGGATATTGAAAATCGAGATTAATCTCAGCGCAGACATTTTAGAATATTTTTATTCCAGAACCTGCTTCCAAAACATAGTGGAACAACCTGCGAAAAATTGAATTAGGCTGATCGGGAGAAGAGGTCTCTATGACTAAAAAATGAAACTGATTTTTCAGTTTCTCATTGTGTGTTTTGTTACCAAAGATTAAAGGTCCTTTTAAAAATTCTTTCATGAAATGTGTCGCTCAAAGGGAGTGTAGATGGCCACCCCTGCTATATATAATACATAGAAAAAGGCAATAGGAAATCCAATAAAATTGATGTTTATTATCATTTTTTCCAAATGCCTGAAGAACCCCAAAATCTAGTGATGGATTTGGCAAACAAACAAGTAAATGTGTGAATGACAACATTACATTTCATGAAGTTATCTTTAAAGAAATACATATTCTGCGAAGAAATATCTGACGTATGTTAATTCTGAATCAATTAATAATATTAAAATGTTTTCCACTGAATGGGGATTTCCAATAGTCTCACTATAAGGATTGGCTGCTTACCGTTTTCTAAAGCTATTGGGTGAAAGTATGGAAGTATACATCGAAAAAATATGAATTTATAGTCCACTAGTCATATCGCGGGAAATCAAATAAATTCAATACTGCCTTATTTATTTGTTATGCATGTTTGAGTTTAAATGAACTGTTATAGATATTACATAAGATAGTGTGGACATAAATATGTGTAATATTTATATTATATAAGCAAGTTTTTTTCATGATTATGTCATAAATAGTGGTGTTTTCGGGTAATCTATTTCTAAGGTGAAGATAAAAAAATAATAATTGAAAAAAACCCTAAACTTAAAGTAATATGACATTCATCCACTACTTAATTCTATTTTTAGTTATGTACATACATTTATAGTTTCAATCAACAAATATTGAATTGAATGATATATTTTATTTAAGACTGAGGCAATTGACTCGAATTATGATTTTTTATGTGACTTTAATTGATATTTATTCAAGTCGAGAGATATGATAAATAAAGTGAATCGAAAAACAAATCAAATGATTATGAATGAATGTTTAACTTCTTTTAATCAAAGATAAGTGTAGTTACATGTAATGCAATGTGGACTGTCTGAAATATGCAACTATACACTGTTGGCTGGACGTTTACTGTAAATATGATAGACAGTTACTTTGAAGAGACAGAGCATATAGAATCCCAACTGGTTTGGTAGTGGAATAATTATGAAAGAGCATGCCAGCGCAATGAGTCTCATATGAAACCAGTGGTGTAGCTACCGAAGAGCAGTTGGAGCAAACTGCTCCAGGCGCACGAATAATGAGGGGGGCAATTTCTGGTAGGAAGTAAAATTTCATGGTAACGTGAGAGCTAAAACGCCAAACGATAAAATCTGGAAGGAAATAAAAATCGTAAATTGCATGAGAGCTAAAACAAAACGAGAAACTAAAGTGGGCGCAACGATTTTTCTTGCACCAGGGCGCTGAATATGTAGCTACACCAATGTAGGAAGCTGAAATTTGTATGAAAAACCAGGGTCTATCCCAGGCTGATTATTAAGAAATAGAGATTGTATTGTATATATAATAAAACTACCCTACATTGATATGCACAATAAAGAACAGGATATAACTTCGATCTCTCCAGTTTAGACTGACTGGAAGTAGAAGTGGTCAGTTATTAAAGCCTTCTGGCTCAAAGAAGGACACATCTCTTGGACAACAAGTAATTGTCAAAAAAATCCTAGCCTCCACGTTTTTTCTTAATTTTTCAAATTTTAGCGCCTCCCAGGTTGAAAGCCGCTGCCGTAGGGATTCAGGTGAAGTGGCTTTTTTATTTACAATTTATATATTGACATATTATCAAATATTTATAACAGTGGTTGGTGCTCTTCATCATATTTGCGTGAAATATTTGTGTCACTATTTCTAAATATATATTTTATTAAGTCATTTTGTGCACCCAATTGTGTTTTATTTGCTTCCTAAAATGCATTCAGTTTACAAAAAAAAATTAACATCTTAAAAATCCTTTGTTTTTAAATATATTTATAATTTCTTGGCATTTTTAGTATGAGCAACCTAATTTCGCTTGGCATTTAAAGAGTTAATATAACATAAATCGGTGTGTTAAATTGGAGATTTGGACACAATAATGCTAGTAATAATCGCAACATTAAAGGCAATAATAAAATTCACCAACCTTTGCACTCATGAGCATCCGTCTGATTGGCACGACCCCACGGTGCATCATTGTAAAAGTCCAAGCACTTCTCACAGTCTGGCCCCGCTGTAAAATGTTCGCACTGGCACATTCTTTGTTTAGTGCCATTTTCATTGATGCCCATTTCGCACTTCACTGCGTGTCCGTTGCATGTACACCTGGCACCCACAGCTACATCAGCAATGGCATACCAGTAGGATTGAAGTACTTGCGGATCACCAAAAATTTCCTCTCCGAATGTGTTCAAACGATCAAGAGTTATTCGGATCTCCGTGGCTGTCACCCATTCCTAAATAAAAAGATAATTTATAGCCACAATCTCTGATAACAACGAGCTCATTATTAGTAAAAGTCAAGCAATAGGACTCACTTTACTAGGAATTTGCTGAAATTCTCATAGAAGGTTTGGCTTCTATACAGTTTGTTAAAAGTAATTTTCAATTTGTTATTTTAACTCATAAAATCTTGAAAATATTTAGCCAGCCTATGTGTGATATTTATCAAATTCAAATATATTATATTTAAAGTTAAATAAGAATCTTAATTAATTATGAGGTTTTACTCTAGCAGCTATTTTACATAATAACAAAAAGTCAACAAGTTCTCAATGTCCTTAGATCATATAAAATATCTATTTAAAAATTACCATAACCTCCAAACAAGGCAATTTATCAATATTTTACCAAAGTGGACTTATTGTATGAGAAAAATACGACTCATTTTTACTCTACATCAAATTGCATTTAGATTAGCGAAATAGAAAAAAAGATGGTGTAGTCATTAATTTGGCTATCATATACTTTATATACTTTTAAAAATACTATATATAATAACCTAATCAACATTTAAAATGATAATTAGGCTATCAACAAGTATTCATAGAAATTAAACTATTGCGGAAGATTTCGTTAAAATCTTCACAATTTTTACAAAGTTTAAATACACATCAACATCCTGTAACAGGTATAGGGTATGAATATAAAAATATTAAGTTAGTAAACTCTTCTTTGTAATTTCTATATGTAGACATTTTTTAACAACATCAACTGTAGAAGACAAAAAGGACGTAAGGATATTTTTTTTGTCAAAATAGCTTTTTTTTATAATCACAATGTGTACAACTTAATACACGTTTTATCAAAAAGAACCAGAAAAAGGAATTTCACCACATCAATATTACGTTCGTCCACATGAAAGCTGTGTCTATTTAATATTTAGACTCTGGCCGAAAATCATTCAATAGAATTTATTTTGTGTGGAATGCTCCCATTTTCCTTTCTAAAGTCAATATGTAAATGTATGAAATTATCAATGGCATATCTGTTCACTGCGCCCTTAGAGATAACAATTCATAGTAACATTCAGAGTATGTAAATTCAACAATTTAGTATACTAGTAATAAACGCTATTGATTCTTTCAACTTTACGGGTTATCATAAGTTGAGAGATAACAAGTGTAATTTCCGGCAATTGATATCTATTTCAACAGCGATATTGTCTTAATGAAATTTATTCGAACCCATGAATGTACTTTAATGGTAATTTCACAATAACAAGAAAACATTCATAAGAATAATAAAATTTTATTATTTCAGTAATGGGCGTGGTGGGTTTGAGACCCGAAAACGTATAAAAATGCATGTTTTGATGTATATTTCAATATAGAAGATGGATATTCGATGGCTCGAGCGATTGACTGATAACAAATTCACGTGAAAAATAACTTAATTTAAATAGTTTTCACAAGTGAAAACCTGACATTTGAAGAGGAAATAATAAAGAAACTCTTCTAATTTAAAAAAAAATCTTATTCAAACTCTAAATTTTTTTTAAACTATATATATATTATAATTCAAATTTCGTATCTTTAAAAATTATTTAGCATTATATAATAAATTTTTTACCTGTAATTCAGGGCTATTGGCAAAATCGTGAGCTGATGGTCTTCCTTCGAGGGTGGAGAAAGGTACATTTCCTGCTGTAAGAGGAGACATGTCAGAGTACTCACTTGTACAAAGAGCTCTGGTTTCTGAACCTGTATCAACACTTCTCGACTCAGGAAGGCCATAAGTATCTCGACAAGTAGCACTGTGAGTAAATAGAAAAAAGATTGACAATTGAGATCGCTTTTACTTGGTAGAATAATTGTATTTAATTATGATTCCACAGGTTTTAAAAATTGAAACACAGTCTGAAGGTCTGAAAAGTAGAAAATAGTGACTTCTATTAAAGTTTATTTTGTAAGAATGATTTAATATTCCCAACTGTTTTATGTATTATTATGAATTGCTATTAGAGACATTAAATCGATGGGAAAAGCATAAAGTTTCTATTGGACTTAAGATTTTTAAAGTGGCTTTACTTTTCGTAACTAGGGTATATATATCCAATTCTGTAAAAATGAACTAAAAAATTGTTGAGATATTTTTTTTTGTCATCCACATGGCAGTTTCACAGCTAATTCAACACAATGGAGTCCTTCATGAAACCAGTACCGATTGAAGCTGCTCGACCGCCGCAGATTCAATGCGAACATTAGTCATGATTAAACAGGAAGCGGATATTTACTGTGACAATGTCACTAAAACTAAAGAGATAAGATTAAATAAGTTTCGGACGTATACCTAAAATACTGATATGGCACCCAATTTTCATTTTTTCGTGTTCTCTTGAAAATTGCAAAGCTTTCAGGACGAGGAGAATAGAACACTATTCTCACGTACGTGATGTCATACGCTTTTCCTGAAACACAAAATAAGGAAAAATTAATGAAATAGTTCATCCTATCATACTGCATAAAATGGTCAAATTACTATTTTAAATAGACTATCAAGAGTGGCATTTCTAAAATATTTTTACTCCGGTAAGACCCATGACATAATATTTGTATATAAAGAAACCCTTTATTGGGAAAACAAGAACAAGTGACGAAAGTAATATCCAAAAAAAATTGTAAACCATGGAAGAAGCAAGCCAACAAATTGGAAGTTGGATGAAGAGTTTTTAAATAGTGTAAATTCGATTTTAACAAGCTAAGTGATTTATTAATACAATGTTCACCTAAATTGAGAGTGAGATTAACTGAATTGGGATACTGAATGTCCTCCTTCATGGTTTCTGATTGCCACCATGTTTGATTGTCAGTCTGGTGATGCAGATCAGTAAGAAAGTATGCCTGATACTGTCCTGCAGAACATCTCTCGCAGGAGTTTGTCATCGCAGGCTCGGTTTGGATGCAATATAAAATATCTCCAGAGTCACCACAAGTGTTAGATGCCTCCATTTGTACTCCAAACGCTGCATTTCCAAATTCGGGGATACATCTCTGAAAATAAATATAATATTTGTAAATTAATTATATTGTGTTCACATGTTTTCCCTGCCATTATCAACTATGTGTTTCCTTTCCTTCTTGTAGTATGTTTTTATACTGTCACACAACAAACATTAACTGTATTTTATTCAACCAAGCAGAACTAACCTACCAGTAGCATGCCAATGTGGAGAGTAATGGTGATGTTTAAAGAGATTGCCTTGGATATTGATATCTCCACCTCTGTGAGGTGAGATTAGATCAGTGATAGTCAAACCTGGTCTCTACCGCCCCCTAGTGTGCGATTCAAGCTTTCATGGTGGGCGGTAGGGATTTTTTCCAATGGTTTATGAGTACCTAATAGGTGCGCTAAATCAAGTTATTACAGAACTGGTTCACAGGGATGTAAAGCAAAGACGTGGTCCCCTCAGGCGACATCCTTTAAAAGGCGGCAAACGTAGCGAAATCAATATAAATGTTCCTAACGTATAAGCCATGTGCGGGCGTTGCCGTTAAAACTGCAAATTTGCAAAAATAGAGATTTTTTTCTAGCGCGAGATCTAAAAAATTTGACTAACGACAAAGATCCAAAAGTGGGCGGTATGTATAAAAAGGTTGACTACCCTTGGGTTAGATAGACGCTGTTGTATACATATTTAGAATAGGACTGATTTTGTAGATTCTCTATTATTTCTTTTTTTTCTAATTCCCTCTTTATTTACAGTTACTTTTACGATATTTAATTTTTTTCCAACACATCTTAAAATATAGAATTTGATTTTGAAAGTTTGTTATTCTAAAACGATAAGACCAAACTAGCTGATAATTTGTGAATTTTATTAATCTGAATAGCAGTTCAAGCTCCGATATATAATCCGATAAGAAAACGACCTGGAGAATCAGGTACCCCTTTTAACTATACGCCATGTACGCGATTGCAGCAATTGTGGTAGCTGTCGTGGTAATGGTCCAGGCTTGCTAACCACTACTACTATCGAGTATGATCATATCAGAGCTACAGACGAAACCACATGGATATCTCATTCAGAATAAACCCAAAGTGGTCGCCGGGCACGACACAATATTATAACTGAGCAAACAGAGCCTAGATCATACGCAAGAAGGAATTCTAAAGGCAATGTAATAGATGCGTGGAAGCTATTTTTTGACGAGTCTATTACCTGAACAAGTGTTTTTCAATATTTTAGCTTAAGCAAGAATTAGTTTTTACATTTTAAACAAGAAATTGACATACACATAAAACGGGGGATATTTATTTTGGATTTAGCCAGTGAACTGAGTAGAAGCATAGAAATTGATGTAGAACTTTCCGGTTTTGAACCATTGTCTGTGGATCCTAGGCCTTCGACGTCTCGATCTTCACTAACAATCACTCGGAGAACCGAAAAAGATGGGAATTCCATATTGACAAATGTAAAAATAATACTAATCAAGAATGTGATGATTCTTGTGATATAAATAAAAGACTTATATGTAAAAATTGTACATAAATATTATATTATTGATATTCTACTATGTGCAGTTCATTTTTACATAAAGTTATTTCAATTTAATAAATGATTTTTTAATGATATGATTACATGTGGTCATTTGAACGGCCGCCGTCTTTGTAGGTAGGTAAATTTTGCCGCCTTTCTAGTGTTAAAAACTTATACCAACAATTTGTAATGTTCTCAAAATATGAAATAAAAAATGAATGCATAAAAAAATCTATTTACTGATGATAAGAGGCATATATATAAATATTAATGTTATGTTTGAGTATAAAAGGTTTTGCATTTGTTGCTTAGATACGCATATTGTTATAATGTAGGAATATTAAGTGAGATCTTTGTATTAATAAAGTTTATCGAATGCGAATACCACTGATTCACATGAAATATGATAAGTCAAATGGACCAACAACAAAGCATTGATAACGCGATCATATGAACTAACAGACGGAAATAAAAAATATCACTAATCACTACAAATTATTATATTCTAATTTGTATATTCATTCTCTACTCTTCACAGAAATTATTTATTAACTTCAGTGCAAATGTCTATTAAACAGACATAACTGGTGCTAAGCCACGATATATCTTCGTCCGCGACATCAGCGAGACTACCATTGTTTTGGATTTTTGCGTCTAACTATTTTAAACGATTCGATGAAATTTTATTTTTAAAATACCATATAAGGGCCAAAAAAGTAGTCAAAAACCCAGTAAAAATCAAATATTTTAAAAATTAGGAAAAGATATAACTGCGAAAAAATATTTTTATTGGACTGTGATGTACCACAACTTATATAAAAGGCATATTGGTGTTTAACAATAATTGGTTCAAATAATACGCACAGTAAATATAAAAGGTATCACATTAAAAAAAACGAAATTATTTTCATTAAAAATAATTATAGATGGTTCTTTGTGGTAAATTTCTTTAGAATTCTAAACATTTTAAAAACATCGTGGTTAAACATGCACTCCTAAAAAAGTCACGATCTTATCAAAAAATCAACCGTTGAGATAAGATGCCATATTATAACATAGAACGCTATATATTAAATCGGCTTTTAAATATGTGATAAGCAAATTTGTTGCAATCGGGTTATCTTTCTGCATTTTTTCATCGTATCTTTAAAATTTCCATATTTTACAACGAGAAAATCTTTCCATACATATACAATAATGATAAACGTCCCGAGGAAAAATTTGCACTCTTCACATTTTTGGAATTCTCTCATAATTTTAGTACTTTTTACTGAACTGATTTCCGGTGTTAAGTAGCATTGTGTACGAAAAGTTCTTGGGTGGATGACCATTAAAACTATACAGTGTCGTAACCATGTCGTAAGCTGTAGGTGAAGATACCAACCAAGACATAACACTCAAATTGCATTATTACGCCGATAGTAGCAGCGGCACCATGTATGAATAAAATATTAAAACCACATCAAAAATATTTTGGCGCAAAAATCATCACAACAGTCAAATTATCACTATTTTTCGGTAGGAAACGGCACCCGAAAAAAGGAGAAGAAAATATTGGTTTGACGTAATGTTTGTCAATAATGTACATATTATATAATACAATGTGTTGCGGATCGCGATGTGAAAACCATGACATGGTGAAATTATTGTACAAAGAACGGTGATGTTTTAAAGAAAATTGTGTATCCTACAAAATTTATATTGTGATATAAGTGCAGTTATACTCCATAATTATTTCCAATATAAATGAAATATATGTTTTTTTATGTCATGTTCGCTCCCAAAGTGGAGCATATAGATCTACATAGTGTGAAGATATGCACTCCAATAGTAGAGTAAATGGATCTCCCTAATGTGAAGACAGTTTCAGATACCTAGGAGTACACATTACGGGGGATGGCACTTTGCAAAACTTTTAATTCTATGCGAAATGTCTGGGACTACAAGCTGTACGAGGTAAAAACCAAATGCCGCCTGTTCAATGCATGCATTCTGTCAGTGCTGCTCTA
>JAGVSQ010009478.1:0-13597 GCA_022683975.1 Rhyacophila evoluta
CGCTAACAGTGATCTCACATATGGAAGTTTACCATTTTTAAATAATTTAGAATTTGTAATTTTATAGATAAACTATCAAATTATAATAGGTTTAAATTTGTACGGTGTGTGAATATTCTCTATCTCAAGTCGATGCGATTCTTTAGTTATTAATGACACCTGATAAAGGTTTTATGAATACAATGTAGGTATTGTCGTTTTCGTACAGTTCCACAATATTTAAAAATTTTACTGTTAATTTCATTCAAAATTATTGACACTCACTAATTACAACGTGTCAATTGTGATATGCGTAGATATTCAGTGTTTACAATACACAGATGAATAGAACTAAACTGAATAATGCAAAACAAGCAAAATCTTTTAAAGTGTCATGCAGTAATCAAAGATAACATATGGATAAGCAGTGGTGTTTTTCATTAGAATCCAATTATTAAGACTTATATTTTATATTAACACAACTAAATTTTGTTAACTAAATCGTAAAAAAACACTTATATCACATGATTATCAATTTTCATAGAAAACCCACATACTCTAGGTGAAAATATTTTATATTGATACAACCACAGCATTGCAAATGAATTTTATCTCAACGTAAATTGATATAAATTAGTTTATACGTTAATAAGCAACTTGTATATGTATATGTTTGTTTTCAATTGCACTTTATAGCATTTTTTCGATGACCCTTTTCAATGATAGCCATCAAGAAAGACGACTTCCGTCCTATTTTAAGGGGAAAATATCCATTTACAATTATCTCTTGGGCGCTAGCATTTAGTTTACGATTGTAATGGGCGATAGCTTTGTCAATTAACTACCACAAGAAGGCAGTTTTACGGCCACTCGGCCTAATCAGATTGTCATAAAAAAACCTGTTACCCTACTATTGGAGAATATTTGATACACTATACATTGAAGTTTAATTACACACAGTGTATGTTGGACAGAGTAGCTGTAAAATTAAAGACACGATCATAATCTATAACAGCCTCGATCATAAAGCCGCTCATACGCCTGAAAGGATAGACAACATATATTATAGAATAGGGATACGCTTATACGGTTTTATTATATAATCCTTGAGAATATTATAATCACGTGCAGGGCCGTGGCGTGCTACGAAGCAGAGATGCGGTTGTATTGGGCGGTATTATTTAAGGGGCGGCAAAAGTATCGAAAATCAATTCAAATGTTCCAAAAGCAGGAATTATGTGGGGTGTTACATATTATATTGTGATACGGCAAAAATAATCTGAAGGCGCGATATTTTTGAATGACTTAAAAAAACGCGCAAATTAAAAAAAAACGAGAAACCAGAATTTTTTGGAGGAAGTGAAAAAACTTTTTAGACGCGAGGTCTAAAAAAACAAGAAATCAGAATTTTCAGCGCGTGAGATGTGTGAAATTTTAAAGACTTAAATCATCCTGAGAAAATCTACTACACGCCCCTGACGACTTGGATCAGTGATGAAGAGAAAAATATTACCCTCCATATAGAACAATTACACAAGAACATAAATGAAATCAAATGATTTTTCAAAAAAGATATATGATACCACTTGATTCATGTTCGGATTAAAACCTCTCGATATTCTTCGATCTGTTACCTCACCATTATTAATGTTATTCTAAACATAAAAAAACGTATTTTTTTATCATACCCGCTGCAAAAGTAGAGCATGCGAGGTATGAATATATCCACTCCGAAAGTGAACTACATGAATTTCTATAATGTAAAGTATTGTTTTGATAAATTATTTTTCACGTGAATTCTTAGTCAGACAATTGTTCAGCCCAGTGGGCATTGTTCATTATAATTTAAGGCTTACATATTAAAATTTAATTTTACAACGTCGATAATATATCAATTAACTGTTTTCTCTCTAGAGTTCGGTAGTTTTTAAATCATATTATTAAGTTACAATTTTAATATTAAGTATTTTTTTCTCTCGATGGCAATACATCCCATATTCTTACTATGAAATAATTACGCTAGTTTATTAACTTACTTACTGAAGCTTCCTAACATGATAATAAATAATTTAGTACAAGCATTACAAAATATGAAGTAATCTATTTTTGCATACGTACCTTATAAGGCTATTGTATAAATCAATAAATAATGTAATTATCAACTTTGTTAAGAAAATAAAGTTAATATATATATCGTTTTCGAATTTCCACTCATACGCCCTTTGCCAAACTTTGCTTTTAGCCATATGGGATGCGGTTCTTCTTTCGAATGCTTCTTTCAAACATAACAATTCAATTAAAAATTACATTTTTAATTTATTATGTTTTGGAGCCCTAATTAACATGCTGGTTTTTAAGCCCCTCACTTTTCCTTTCTCTTTATCTTAAAATCGTTTTTTGAACCAATATTTTTTTACATTATAGTACATATTTTCCAATAAAATATATATAGGAGAAGGACTTTCTGTTTGGTATTAAAATTTAACAAAAAAATATTTTAAAAATTTAATTAGATTGTATAAAAAAGCTAGCGAAGGAATTCATTTTCTATTAAAACATTTCTAATTTATTTAAAACTGGTAAACTTCCATATGTGAGATCACTGTTACCGACCCGAGTTTCGCCTTTCGGCATCTTCAGGCTACATTATATGTGGGCAATGAGCGAACATATAACATACTACCAATAAAACCTATCGTAACTTACTATTTATAGTATTTATAGCATTAGTGAAAATAATGATAGTATTAAAAAGAACAACAAAAATATCCTTAATCTAATGGAATTAACAAAAAAAAAAAAACTATCACTACTATTAATTTAATTAAATAATTACATAATTTTATGATTAATATTAATTTAGAATTTACAACCAATTTCCGTCAAGCACCATCAGTCAAAAATATTAATTATTAAAACACTGATTTTACATTGCGATTGATTGGCTGACAACCAATTATCATGAAAATTAATTTGATAATACAAGCACTCATACTATATAAATCCTTATATTATACTTATGGAGCAGGCATTGTAAAAAAAATTCCCTCTATATCGGGTGGAAGATATCAATAACCGAGGTAATTTCGTTAAATATCACCATAGTCTTCCGCATTGGCTTAACTACGTAATGTACCCACCATCCACCCGCCCCGTCCTTACAACTGGTCTTAATCAGGCGTATCCCGGAGCTCTGATATCGAGAAGCAATCTACTTTATTTGACGGGAATTTCCTGGGAGTAAATATAAATTACCCAAGACTTAGGTTGCCACGCACTTAAGTGTGTTGAAGTTAAAAGAAATATAATGATAAAAAAACCAATTGAAAAAATTGAGACTATTTGGTCAAACAATTCATGTGAAAAAATGTGTTTCAAAAAGTTTTCGGCGTCATACGGCGAGCGTGATGATCTCTTCGCATTGGCTTAACCATTGGCAGATTACTTCTGGACTTAGGAATAAAACATGTTGTACTTACACTAGCATATGATAGAGCACCGCCTTGATACCGCGCGGCCTCTCGAGGAAGTTGTAGACGCGGCTCTGAAGGCGTCGGTAGCGCGCGTCCCGGCGCGAGGCACGGTAGCTGACGGGACGGCCGAGCAGCGACATCCGCGGCGCCGCGAGCCGACTCAGCCCCGACACTCCCACGCCCGTGCCTACACCACACTCTACGCCGAGGACGTTCACCACCCTAAACAAACACACTTCAATTAGTTACTCCACAACTTATAATTTTGCCGGCATCATAATGACAGCGCATAACATCGCACCAAAATAAAAACACAAAAAAAATAATGCCCCATAATTCAAAAACAGCAACAAGTCGAAAATTCTATAAATATTGTACTTTCAGAATATACTTCTTATACCATTTCCACTCTATGACGCATAGGTTTTCATGATGTCAATCGAGGGCTGAACCTGAATAGGTGTTCAGCGACAACTTGGAAAGGTTGATACACTGCAACACATTTAACGATCGTCTAATTCATATTGAAAGGCGGTAAAGTCAAGTATCTAGATACAGGTGCAGGCGGACGACCATCTTTTCTCACACCGTGCGCATGAAAGAGATGGAGTATATTATTTTTACCTGAGCGGCTGACAAGTCTTGTCATTTTAACGATAGTTGCCAAGATTGACAGAACGGTTAACCGCACTAATAAATATTGTTCACAAACCTGATAAAATTTAATAACATAATTTTTTTTTTAATTTTTACTAGTAGAACTTACAAAAAAGGGAAGTGTTCCGGTAAAATATACAGGTTTGGGAAATATTTCATTGCAGAAAAAGTTTGGGAAACCCTGGTGTAAATATTTCTACTCCCTAAATAAAGTAGATTAATCTTTGCAACGTGAAGACGATGTCTTCGTAGATAATATCTATCATATTATGTCATATTTTGAGATAATTGCTCGTCACACAATTTCTCAACCCAATGGGCATCCAGTCCTGAATATATGGATTTTTAAGCTCCAAAGCTGTAATTATCACATTTATAACCTCTGACTTCAAAGCGCACATTTCAACTTGTCAGCGACTGAGTGACATAGTTTTTACATAACCACACTTTTCACTTTTTATTTTCAATTCAAATTATGTCTTACTATTCGATCTTTTTAATCTACGTAAATCAATCACTCAATGCAAACGTTATAGTTCAAAAAATGTATTTTTTTTAAATTAATTTGAAAATTTCAGTTACTATTTATTTATCATGACACATTAATATATTAAATTGATAATATTTATAAACTATAAACGAGTTTAAAAATAATAACTTGTTTGCAAAATGATATTCGAATAAATAACTTATACATGGCCATTATTGATTCATAACGCTATTGCATCAAGTGACTGTGATGTTTACATATACAATTATGACATAAAAATAATAATCAATGATAATTTAATTTAACCAAAATTCCAGATATTTTTTACTTCAGAAATTCATAGCTCAAGTAATTCTTAGATATCACTCGATAGCGCCCTTTAATATTAGATTATATTTATATCACTACAACACATCATTATGAATTGATTCATTATTAACAAGGCATTTAATTTATTTGTGTAAAGGTGTCAACATTATTTCAAGTCTAATTAGAGTTTTTGATGAATCTAAAATGTTCAAATTATACATCGTTCATTCCTGAATATTAATTTTGAGAAGCTGGTATTTACAAAAATTTGTATTTTCTATGTACGTACAAAAAATCAGCTTAGCAATTCAAGCTCATATTTCCAACTCTTAACAATAAAAATAATAATTATTATACGCCGCAACTTATAAGAAATCAAAACAAACTCACACATCAATAAAACTTATTCTGGCGTATTGTAACAAACTAACAACAAATAAATATTAGTGGAAAAGTTTTTTCTGAAGCAAAATAATTACTTCCAATTTACGAAGCTCTTTCTCGTGAAAAACACCAACTCGCATTAACGATCACTCAAAACAGTTTCATTAATGACAGTAACATTTGTTAAAATGGAATGCTACGTTTTTATAATTTAAACGATAATTTATTGTGCTTACTTACTTACTTACTAACCTACATTTATATTATACAACCAGAACAAATATCGAAATTCTCCAATGGCCTTCTCATAACTCATTTATGAATGATTAATTAAAAAACAATAACAATTCGCTTGTTTTATAAGTATAAAAAACATATTAACTCAATAATTTATGATAAAAATTGAACATATAAATTCCAACAACCTGAATATGGCCACTCGGGAAATGGATTTTAGCATAGTCATTTTGACAACGTAACATAACCTCACATCCTTTTTAATTACCATATCAACAATAGAAAGGTAAAATGACGTCACCTTCACAGATTATTTTTTACATGAGACACAAAAAACGTTTGTTGGACGATTTTGGGCAAAAATCAAAATATTTTATAAACATAACCTTGAAGTGCATGAAGACTAATAAATTGATGCTTTGCTTGCTTTTGCTCTACCATAATTTACATTTTTAATGTTCATGGTGTGGTGAAAGTTCTTTTTTCTGACCGCAAAGTTTAGAAGCTCTTCATTTATAAACTTAAAAGCTATATTCAGATACTAATTCGATATTTGTAGTTTACGTTTTTCATATAACGTGTATAAAGTGTGATTATTGAAAAAAAGCTTTTTTGAAAACATTATTTTTCCTTTCAAAATCGATATCATTATACAAAAACAAATCATTATTATCTTTCACAATGTGATAAATCGTTCGAAAATTTAATTATATATTTTGAGGATAATTAATTAATAATGATAAAACTCGGTGCTTGGATTAAAAACAAACACGTTCACTGCTTAAACAGATCCTTTGCAATCACGCTTTTGTTTGAAATTTAATCTACATTATTAATAAATGCCAATTAGGTGACGACAGATATAATTTGCCGACACGTATAAACCCTATTAGTATCATCACTGGTCACTACCGGCTAGGGTCGTACGTAATCGTACGTGTTTTGAAGACCCATCAAGTGTTTCTATACACGCCTATACGCATTTTAATACCAAACAAGTAAGTACAATTCAGCCTAATTTTTTTTGCATGTGACTAAAAATGCATCGATATAATATTTTTCATTACTTATACCTTACGATAATCATTGAAACAATAACAATTTTCGATGCGTGAATCATTTAAAGGTTATATTATGATAAAATTTCAAAATGAAGATAAAGACATAACGTAGCCCATACTCACGTGATCGGATGATAAATCAATCTGAGATTTTGTACTATTCATGTGTAGATATTTCATATTATCTGATCAGTGTGTTGTTATCAAAAATCATTTTCCACGAATACTAAGCACGATATAAAAAAAACTTAATATTTGTCATTTAAAGATTTATTCGGCAAATGTATTATCATATTTTTCAATGAGATGGTTTTCAATGGTTAATTCAATTTCTAAATTTGATGTTATTCATAAATACCATCTTTTTATTCGGTAAGTTCATAAAATCCGACACATCCATTATATTTTTATGAGTGCAATTATGAACATGTTTAAAATGCCTAATAAATATTTTACTACCACCACGTATCTTATACAAATCTACGTGTGCAACAGTAAATGTTTTGTGGCAGTTAAATTTTGTAAAAAAAAGTACTAAAGTGAATTACTGGAGATAGTATTGAACTAACAATAAAACTTTGTATTCAATTACAAGAATCGTTTCATTTAACTTTCCAATTATTTATTAGAAATAAATGGAATTGGAAAAATATCTTTACGACAATTTTCAAACTTATTTAATTATGTTATCGAACATTTTGTTTCGGTATATTTTTACAATCGTCTTAATTTAAGTTTTTTCCACAGAACTTTCTTAAAAAATGGAAACAACATTTTTACACTAAAAGTTTTTTCTTAAATTATAATTTATCATGTTAAGTTCAAATTTTATAATCATGCATTCTTTGATGAAAACAGTTACCAACGATCAAGGCTTTTGATCAGTCAGTACCACCAAATATACATATCAAGAACGTACTCGTAAGTATTAGGAACTGTATAAAAAAATCATTACGAAGCAATTCTATTAACACAAACTTATCAATCACTCCTTGATTTATCTACCTATACATTTATTTCGCCTCTATAATTAGGGCAATTCTAAGTTGTATATCAAGTTTGGAAACAATTATGGGAATTATGGAAACATAATGATTATGTAGCCCATGGAATAATATAATAATCGAACATTAGTTTCAGCATTCCCGTCTGTACAATATATACTTTTATCTATAAAAGACACGTTTGTACATGTTTTTCACAATAACATCTCTCATCCGGTAAACAATAGCAACGTATAATTTTCTCAAGTTATTTTACTACTATTTCTAGGTCAACTTTTTTGATATCATTACCGATGATTAACAAAAACTAAAACTATTATATATGGCCAAGTATTGAAATACATTTTTAACAATATGTGACTAATAGTAATTTGATCAAAAAATGAATTTGCATCAATTTCCGACAGAAAAGACCATATAGATTAATTACATTGCTGATATCACGTATATATATATATCTATGTTACTTTAAAATAACGGCTATACTCGATATATTTTCTTGGCTATTTCATTTAATAATAAATTTAATTAAATAATTATAGTACCTAATTTATCAATCATTTCGTTTTAAGCGAGGATATAAATTCTATAGATTTTTATCGGCAGTTAATATGTCAACATATATAACTTAGTAATTATGAGATAAAACAAAATATAACATCAATTCCGCATTTTGACGACATTAAAAAATGATTGACTAATGCAAATCTTTACTAACATGACGTGGACATTTAGTAGAAATAGTAGAGAAAATATACTCTTTCATCTGGCATTGTTAACTCAAAAACATAAAATTTGGACATTTAATAGACTTACCCTCAACAAGCAATGTTTCAACCCTCATTTCTTGTGAATTAATTAACAGCTATAATAACGTAAGCTCCAAAAAGTTTACCCTCAGCGTGTATTTCAACATATACCATATTCAATTTTTCGTGTTATACGCTCGTTCACTTAGATATTTACCTATAAAAACTTAGCGAAAATCAAATATTTTGTTTCCAAACGCAAACATCGTTAATTAATATTTAATCTTGAAATTAATTTATCGTATAAATATGTATGGGAAAATCAATACCGGCACAAACATGAAAATTAGCATCAATTACAGAGCTTCTCAGTCCTAAAAGTTTTGCTGGGAGGGACCGTTGTGACAATCTGAGTATAACTCTCAGAACTCGGCGACGCGGTAGAATACAACACTTCTTTACTTTCGCTTGGCACATTATATCGTGAAACTTTACAAGAGTAACGACTTACCCGTGCGTAAAACACTAGGAATATAATATAATATACCATCGGCTCACGCGAAACCGTCGACAGAAAGCTGAGAAGTAATAAACTGTATGAATTCGCTCGTTTATGAATAACCTTTTTCACTTCCAGAGCACAGTACTTATACAGAATATTCTAAAATAAACTGAAACTTTAAATTTGCCGCCATTTTTTTACGATAATATCAAAGTAGACATTTACTGTCATTATTAAACGTTGACGTTCCAATATATAAAAGTACACTATCGAACAACGCACACTCTAAAATGGTGAAAAATTTACAGAGAATAAAACGATGGCGAATATAAAATATCACCTCACTTAAAGACACCTTATAGAACAGTATATAAATTTCCCAGTATATAAAGTTGTACGTACTTATCAAAATACTCCTTACTCATTTTTTAATTAACTTATACATATTTTTTAACCTAAAACGTATACATGTTTAAACTGTTTATACACACAAGTGTCATCTTAGCACGTAGTATTGTAACTGTCGACTTTAACGTCTTATCAGTCAACAAGTAAATCAAGGATATAGACTTGTCATTGTTGATAAAAATAAGTAAAACCCGTTTACAAATACGTTTCATTTGTAACTTATCTATATTTATGAATGTGATAATAATATAAAGACATCATTGATGATATGTATTTTGTATATCTTCTCGTTGACTGGTGCATATTATGTTTTATTGCATCTTGTGAACTAATCTTTGTCATAACTATTTTACTTAAAATAAAATCACCTAATAATCAAACTCCGTATGATAATCAGTGCTGCGCCGCGGGTAATAGGCACCGTTTTACAAAAAGATTTTCGAGCTTTTCATACCTTCGTACATTTAAAATGTGCACATTTTTAATTCAATAGACTTTTTCTAAGTATTTTTTATGCAAATAGTATATTTTATAACAAAATGAATTATAAAAATTATTACAAATGAAAAATACTGGCTAATTTATTTCATTTTTCTAATAAAAAGGCGCCCATCTACACAGCGGTACTGTTTGGCGTTCATAATAATCATCATACATAGTTCTCAACTGCATTCAGAATACATCTAAAGTATAGTTTCAGTTCCAACAACTTTGGTTGGAAAATTTGTTCGTAATAATTTATCATTCTTGTTTCACGGTCTTCTGAAAGTCTAACATCCGTACGGGGGATCTTGTTAGTACATTTCGTAAAACTCGGCTTGGCGTTATCGCCTCGTAAAACATTGTTTCGTTATTTACAAAGAAAGAATAGTAGGCCAGGTATGTCATAGATATAATAATAAAGACTTGTTTGAATGTTGACACACATAAAAATTATACTTCGAGTATTATTAGTATTCCCTTTTTTTAATTTTTATAAAATAATATCTCTCATATTTTTTCATACTTTTTTTTTCAATAAATATTACACTATTGCTATCTGATTTTTCATCAATTATTTTAGCAATTATTCTATTTCATATAAAATAAATATCGTTTAACATAAACATATAAATTCAACAAAAACTTAACAGAAAAATATAAAATAAAACGAAAGTATTCACTTCTTGCCAACTACAAACTAACTAACTGTATCCTTAAACTTTTGGAATTTTCTTAACGTTTCCGTTTCTTTGAATAATTTTTACAACTTCATTTTTTATACACTAAATTCACAAATTCACTTAGCCCTTTTTGAAAGCAGTACATTTAAAATCATAACCTCTTTGAATTTTTAAGTTTTCGACATAATAATATACACTAAGTGCTACAAATGTCAAAAATAATAAAGACTCAAGTGAAATAATTAAACTTATTGAAGAATAAAAATGTTTTCAATATATAATATCTATCAGCATTTCTAATTTAGTATCCATTTTTGAAACATAGTTCACATAAATATGTCTGGATTCGTATTCATAACATCGAAACAATAATATAAGCATCATACCGTGATGCTTCCTCAAATTCTCTATATATTTAGACCAATATAACCATGCCGGTTTTGTTTGTTGGTATATTATCAAGATTATTTTTTTAACACATCACATTAGACATATCATAAATACTACATACTAACGACACTTGGTTTTAAATTCGAAACCATTTTAAATGTACAAAAATCTATAAAAACCCTTTCCTGATAATTTAGAACTTATTTTTGTTTTACAAAATTAGTTTATTTTTACATTAATATTACCGCAGGCAAAATAAACGTTAGTACACACTTTTTTAATACAATTTCAAAGAGTTATTTTAACATAAATGTCTAGCTAGTTTATATTTAGGCGGGAAAAGAAAAGTTTTATTAGCTAAACAACACAGAAAATTATAAAAACGGGTTACGTGTAAAGATCGCGTGTCACCAAACACACGTACTTTCCATGTGTGTTACTTATTTTGCACATTATTCTCACTATTTTAATCATTGTAATAATAACATTATAATAATACATATCGGGCATATCTACAATATCTTAATACGTAGTATTTGGGCTTGTGCACACATTGCAAATGAGGCTATAAACTATTTTCAACGTGGTATATTCTATCACATCAAATGTGCAATGGTATTTGTATTATAAAACAAGATATTTTAATAATAAAAACATATTTTACCTACGAAATTGATAATTGTTTGCAGTTAATATTATTATTTAGTCTCCCCGGTAGCGTAGAAGTTTTACGGAAGCGCCTAGTATCCGGGAAATGCGGATTTGATTCCTACATGTGTAGGATTTTTAAATAGTTAGGTTGAGCAATTATTTGAAAACCAAAGCTAGTCAAAAATAATCTGTCAAGACGTCTTCACATTACAAAAATCCATATACTCTACTTCCGTAGTGGATATCTTTACACTGTATAGATCCATATGCTCCACTTTGTGAGCGACCATGGTATAAAAATAATATGTCAACTACTCTAATCAAAATTGAACAGTCATATGAAATACGTTAGCCACTTGTGAACAATAATTTGCTGTAATTTGACTGCCCATTACCACATAATTAATGTGATATTATCGTAATACATGTGATATAATTATACCTTAATATAATTTACAAATATGAATAACATAAAATGCTCCATTTCAATTGTCAAAAACTATTTATAATATATCTAAATTTATTAGAATCTCTAAATGTAAATTCTCTAATAATATCAATCTGATATCTAGTATTGCCGATTTATTATTTATCTTTCCGTGTAATATTATTATTATTTGTTATAGGAATAGTTCTATGAAAAATAAATAATGATGTAGAATATTAACACAGATTAACCGTGGAAGAAGATAATTTGAAAAATAAAATAATTTGAAGTTTATCAAAGTCCATCAGATTAATTAAAGCTCAGTTTTTATCTAGTGAAATCTTACTTTATCATAATAAATCAACAAAATCGTCATGATTATGGTAAAACTATATTGTATAAGATCCAGAAGAATTTTTCATATACTATTTTATCACTTTTCTATTTTATGGTATCTAATAATTTATCTAGAGGTACTATCAACTCATTTACACTATGTATAATATATAACACGAGTAAGCGTTTTGATATTCATAGTGTAATATTGTGAATAAATTTAACTTCTAATTTGTTACATTGAAATGAACAACAATAAAAATAGGTTTTAATATCCGGAAATAAAAATTACAATAATTTAACGCCAATTTTTTAATCTCAAAAAATCTTCTCTCAAATTATTTAGCAAACACGAGTTGAGAAAAACTAACTGAAAACATCGAACAAAAAAAATAATTCACCCCATTGTTAAGTGAAATCGCAGGCTATTTGAACTTTTTAATTCAAATTTCTTTATGACCATCCGTAACTTGGCAAAAGAAAATTCACTTATAATATCAAGGAGTAAGAAATTAGGTTATTGCTCTTACCGCATTTTAATCGTTATAATTTACTACATAACCCTAAAATAAGGTTTTTTATGTAATATTCAGTAATATCGAAACATAACTTTAATAATTTTATTGTATATTAATTACTCCAATCAACTCAATAATCTTGTTCTAGTAATCAATTTCATTATTAAAAAATAATGCCAGTAATCAATGCCTTTAATGGTGAAAAGTTATTAAAAAAATATTAAAATATTTGTAATTGTAGGAGGTAAAAATAAATTCGCATATTTTAACTGTATAAAATTTTCATCGTAAATATTTTTTACAGTAAGTTTTATTTTTGACACACTAATAATTGAAAGAAAATATAAATAATTTGACCGTATTTAATTTTTTTAAAGTAAATATTTACGTTTTCCCTACAGAAAAACTTTTGAAATTATTATTATTGTCTAAAGACCTTATCTTTGAAAATCACCACAGTGTTGTTCGTCTAATAGTTTTCATTTTATGAACTATAAGTATGTGCCACTTCAGTGACCGAGTTGCCAAATACGTGCGGCTTGGTATCAAAAAACGTAGTATTGAATCCATAAGTTATTATATTTAAAAACTTTAGAGTTGAAGTTCTGGAAGGTAAAACAATATACTTATAGACAAGATTACATTCTAATAACTAACCTCAAAAAGCTTGACTACATTTCAACCTAAATACTAAGTAATTATTATGAACTACACAGACATTTCCGTAAATTGAAGTATTGTAGATTACATTTCGATATTATTACTCCGAAATAAACCTGATCAGATATAAAGACGAAGCGGGATATATATTTTAATTAATATTTTCGACTGATGGTGCTTGATGGAAATTGATTTTAAA
>JAGVSQ010009480.1:0-13596 GCA_022683975.1 Rhyacophila evoluta
TGATCTCACATATGGAAGTTTACCAGTTTTAAATAATTCAGAATTTATAATCAATCTATTATTTGTGTATTATAATTTTTTCTAATAAATTTCCATACTTTGTTTCATCATTTAAAATTTTTTAAGTACTTCGAGTACCTATTTGATACCAGCAGTTTGGTGAAGCAAGTGTAGGTGTTTTCTTAGCATTATTTATAATCTCTTTATAACAAAGATAACTATTATATCAGGGTTTTGTTTGCCTATGTGCATACCTATATGTTTGTATGTATAATATTATTTGTGTACATGTTCACTGAACAGCCCCAAATTCGGAATTCAATTTCAATTTTTTTTTTGTTTTTATGTCTATTAATTTTGATTTAAATATTTGTGTTAGTATTTAGAATTCCAGCAGAACACCAAAAAATGAATCTCGTAATAACATTGACGTATTAATTACTATCGCATGCTTTTTCTGGTTGATCGTTTTGAATTATGTTGATATAATAAACATTTTTAAAAACGTATCGCTAATTTCTAATGAGTTTAATAATGTACACCGTTTTTTCTAAAAGTATATTACAATATTTATCTCATGGCCCACCGTTGCAAGAATGTTGATAAACATTTTACGTGTACAAAATAGATGATAAAATTTTAACTAACGTGATTGATTTTCCAATATAGCGACATTCATGGTGCCCCGTGGCTGCTTAGTAACTCATATGTAACCTTAAAGTTATTTACTTGTCGAGCGATTATCCACTCAATGAGCGGCGTATCCGTTACTATTTATATCGTTTAGTGGCATTTAATTACATACTCTTATTTGCGCTCTTTACAATTGCAATCACTTGGTAATATGCCATTTAATTGACGAGAATTATTATATTGCATACCGATTATACATGAAAAACATTTTTAACACATTAAGTATTTCTACTGAAACTAACACGAAAAAATAAACGAAAAATAAACTTTGTTCAAACATTTAAAGTTCGATTATTAGTAATTCAATAACTGGCGATAGTATTTTTCATCAAGTTGTTTGATTCATTTTTATTTAGTTGTATTATTAACATTGGGAGTTTTAAGCTGCCTTAAATATTTTATGAAAATTACTTCGTGAGAAATACGTAAGTGACCCATCACGATTAAGATCGGAAATTTAGATTTTAAATATTTCTTTAGTAGAACAAACCTACTTATACTATTTTTATATTTATATTGTACCCTTTAATACCCTGAAATATAATAATCGTGTAAATTAAACACGTATCATAAGTATCATAAATAGCGCGTGGTTGTGATACATCTTTGTCTCGCCGGTAGTTGGTATCGTGTGCGCCTAGCAATCCGGAGAATGTGGGTTCGATTAAAAAAAATCTTAAAATGCAGGATTAGATACGTATTGGGATGAGCAATTGTGTGATAAACAATTCTCGTGAAAATAATCTATCAAGACGTCTTCACACTGCGGAGATCCATGTACTCCACTTTGAGAGCGAGCATGGGATAAGAAAAATATGGATCATTATAAAATAATTTTTCAAATTATTACCCCCGAATCGCCGTGGAGTAAACGTTTTTTTTAAAAACGTCTTTGTTTTTAATTTATTATGGATTCATTTATAGAAAGGGGATAACAAAATACTACCTTTCATTTAATTGAGTAATAATATATATTCAATTACTTTAGTTTACATTTATTTCCATCCGTATTTTCACTATAATAGAATAAAAATAACATTATTTGAATAAAATATTAAAAAAGAGAACCTCTAAATATACTCTCACAATATTAATGCAATGATGGCCGTTTTTATCTTGAGTGGTCAATAAAATTGATAGCTTTGCACAATACTAACATTTATGCAAATACAATCGATTTGATACTAGGGGCTTATTGTTGTAAAAAATGTCAGATTAAAAATTAAATAACGAAAGCAATATAGCAGCGAAATCCTTAACCCCAGTCTTCTCAGCTGAAGCAAATATCAAGATTAAACTTATTGACTGTTGAAAGTGACATTTTATGAGTGTAAAACTTCATGAAAACTACCGTTTTTAAACGATGATCCATATGTTTTTAAACTCCCGTGTAAGAATTGCTTTCGTCTGTTGCGTAATGCGATCCATTTCAGAAGTACGCTTCGGATAATTTTTTATCAATGGTGCGGACATAGCTTGTACTACGTCTTCCAACTTCTTTTGAATGCTGAGCACAGTCCGTATTTAACTTAGCTTAGCCTTGTAGTCCAGTGAAATAAGACAAATAAAATGTATGACTTCGCAAAAATTCCGAGAGAGCTGCATTTTTTTTTACTAACAAATTATTAAACATCCTCAGCGATTCGAGTCTTATCTTACCGAGGACGAGGATATTTTTACTAGAGTCTTGCTTGATCATTGTTTACATGACAAAAGTAAAGAAATGGCTGTTACGTACTTTTCGGAATCTTTTAAAATTATATTCTTTTATATTCTAATATTGCTATAATATGGTGGTATCTTTTTTTTAGACTACGTTCGTGTTTCGATGCCGGTAGTCACTGGTCCTACAGTTACACAAAAAAATGGATGCCTAGTGAGTTTAACGTTTGGCTGTCAATCAATTTATGTGAAAACTATTCTGTCAAAAAAAATAGTTGAATTCCGTGTTATCAATAAGTTTAGCAAAAAGTTTGAATTTAATATTTAAATTCTTGAATTTGGGGTACTCACCAGAAAAGACGCTCGCCAGGGCTGCAATGATGAAGCTGATAACAACACCGGGTCCCGCAACATTTCTGGCAACCATTCCGCTTACTAGGTACATTCCGGTGCCAACGCAAGATCCCACTCCAAGAGAAGTAAGATCTAACGTAGTTAGACATTTCTGAAACAAAAATAACGATATATGTGAAAAATAAAAGTGGCTTATTCTTGACGTTTGAGGAAAATCGATATTGAACTCCAATATAAATAATAAGCTTTTATTGACTTTTTTTTAAAATGGAAAAATTTGGTTTATGATCCTTTACGCTCAATACGTAAATCATCACTGTAAATGTATTTTATTTCTTATTGAATCTTGTGAATTATAATTCGCATAATATATTTGAAATATAGTCCTGTAAATAATTACTTATTCTCAAAGTACTTTTTAAATATTTTTTTTTGTAATAAATTACATTTGATTTTAAACAAAATCATAAAACCACAGTTGTAAAAATGTTCACACAAGAGGACGTGAAATATAAAATGGATGAAAATAAATGAAACTGAGAGTCGTCTTGCGTATCTAAAAAAACAGAGCTATCCAATGCCTCTTGCCTCGGATTTCAAACACAAAAGTTTTAGTTAAATCGTATTTTTCGTAGAATTTTTCGAAAAAACAGAAATTTAAGGTATTATTGTAATATATAAATATAAAATGACTTAATAATTTAAGTCACAAAACTTTTTTTATGGAAGCTTTATTTCATTTCAAATTATTGTTTGTGTCAGCAAATATCCTTTTTATAAAATACCCAAAATATTTAGATTGTTTTTGTATCGTCGTCATTAAAAAAAAAAGTTTTCACTAATAAACTGTATTTATGGAAATGATTTAATAGTGTATACTGAATTTATTTTCAATTGATTTGCTAAATTTGAAGATTGCAACTCTGTGGATTGAGGCGTGTATATTATTAGTATACAAAAGAATGTGATCATACCATTATATCCATACTATACTTGTATGGTGTTAATATATTTTATTATACCATAATAATTGCCATTTTCCGTTTATACCAAAAGTGACTATAGAGTTTTACAAAATATGAATTTCGAAGTTTTTTGAATTTTGACAGGCTTATTTTACGAGATTTGGCCTTTGCTCAATTTTTCAATTCATTTGACACACTACTACCCTCTACGCCTTATTTTTTGTAGCTGTATCATTCGAACATCTTGTAAATGCTCATGCCTGCATATGTCTCCCCGCTTAGCTTAGTTAGTAGCGTGCGCGCCTACCAATCCGGAGAGTGCGGGTTCGGTTCCCCCATTTGTCGGACTTTAAAAAATTTAAAAATTCAGGACTGGAGACTTATTGTTTGACAAACAATTCTTGTGAAAAATAATCTGTCAAGACGTCGTCATATTGCGGAGATCCATATATTCCACTTTCGGAGTGGATATCTACACACTGTGTAGATTCATATGCTCCACTTTGTGAGTGAACAAGGTATAAGATAATACCTCATATTGAAACCACATAGGTACTTCGATATTGTAAATTTTCAATCCCAACGTGCACATATATGTATATATTAGTAGTTATTATGCCTCACTCTATAATAAGCAGGTGTTACTAAATGTGACCATGGTAGAATCTATATAATTTATTATTTATTTTATATTATTATTTAAACGGGCAAAAAGGTCAGATAAAAAAAACGTTGCCTGTAATTAACGTTCAGCGTAATTTCATGTAATTACTCTGCACAATGTTGTGGAGGTTTTCGTGTGAAATCTCGTAGCCAATATAACTAACCTTGCGCTATACAAAACACGTGCATATAGCATTGATGATAGACTAAAATGTATCAGATAATTTTGAGCCACGGTGTATCGTTTTTCATTAAATCATTTCATAGCACGAATAACGTAACAAGGCGAAAGCGGAAAAGTGTTTTTCGTTTCAAAATTGGATATATCGGAGTTTTTTTACACATATTCTAAGTAACAAAAAAACCACACCGCTTTGGTAAAGTACAAAATCCCGTCATGGTTGAATTACTTTGTCATACAATTTTGGGATTATTTAATATCGGCTCTTCGTGTGTATTTACATTTATATTAACAAATCCAGCAACGCAAATTAAAAAGTTTTAACAAAAACAATAATAACGCAAATTGACGTGATCACACATTTATACTAAAAATAATAATACATTTGACGTACTTGTAAAATTTAGATGCTTAATATTATATGAAGTGGTGCGCAGACAACTAGATAATACTTGTGAATACAATCTGTCAAAAAGGTATCCTCATTGTGGATATTGGACACGGGTAAAAAAGAACGAGTATTAATTGAGTTGCTCATACAGAATGGTCATTTTAAGTGTAGTTAAATGTTTGTAGAATGTTTTGATGATAAATTATACGCCAATATTTATGTAAAATAGTATTCGAAGAAATTCTGTCACTAATATGCAGCATATTTAGCTGCATATTTGTGATAGAGTTGATAATGAGTTGAAATTTCATAAATATGATAAACGATATGAAAAGTGATATTAAATCCGACTCGTGTTTTGTTGGCCACTTAGGTTCACGGAAAGTTACTACTAAATTATCTTTAGCAAAAACTACCATAACCTTTTCATCATCGTTACACCATAATTCACGTCAAATGATAACGCTTAATATTGAAACAAGTGAGTACTAGAGTAGAAAGTATTTTTTAATTTATTTGCGGCTAAGAATTTTCGGATTTTAAAAATCCAAAAATATAAGACTGTATGCCTGTTGGGTTAAGCAACTGACGGTCAATCAATTCTCGTGAAAATTATATGTCGATACATTGCAGACATTCATTTACTCGATTTTTGGAGAGGACATCTTCGTACTGTGCAGATTCATATGCTCCACTTTTGCGGCAGGTACGGTGAAATAAAAAATAAAGCCATATGTTGTTTCAGTGAGTATAATATTGAATGTGTGTAACGCTTTTTCTAAAAAATATGTTTACTATCTTTAATAATGCTATTTTGAAACATAAAGTGCATCAATCTGCACAGCATATCCCGTTAAATATGGATACCATTTATGTGTGAAAGGTATTTACTTGAAATTATAGGAGTAAATATAATATAAATAATACAACGCTTTAAAGCCTTACAAATCGAAAATATAGCAGTTTGAAATGCGTAAAAGCTGTATAATATTTATTATTATGTAGAATTGTAGATCACACATCTAGTGAATCAATTTATAATATAAAGAATTTAATTGATATATGCAAATACTTTATAAATATACAGATAGATTGTGTTTGATAATATTGTATTAAGAAGAGGTGAGAAGTTTTAACAATCAATTTAAAATTCATTATTATATTGTGCACTTTATCAACATGTTGACTTAAAAAAATCGTATAAAAGGGACAACGATAAATCTTATTCGAATAATGAGATATTAGTCAAAAATAAAATATCCTTAAATTAATTTTGAATTAAAAATCAATCTCAGCGGATAAAATTATGAATAAAGTATGTTTAAAATCTGTTCATGAATATACTGAAGTATATTTAGATATACATGAAATGTCTATGAGTAAATGTAATATAATTTTATTTTAATAAATTAGTCTTGTACTTAAACTTGGTACTTTACTATGTAGGCACTATGTGAATCACCAAATTTTATATACTTACGAGTGTTTTGTAAATTAGTCACTTGGCACATTTGGGATATTTCTTGATTTTCCTGCCACTAAGTTTTCTTGCATTCAATAGATTTATACCCACAACTTTTAATACAGAGCAATTCACACGCGGAATCAGTTTTGATAAGTAAGTGTGTTATTATTATAAAGGTATTTATTATTCTGTGTGCTTTATTTAATGTTGAGTAATTGGATGATACCAAACATTTTACCTAAATAAATGCATGTTTTTTATTACCAAGACACAATAATTTATTTGTATAACTAATAGTAATGGATTCACATTTTTAACATAGAGCTAATCTATAAATTGGCAAATTATAATTTTAAGCTGGGAGTACATATACAGAAAAAAATCTCAAATGAATTCAAAAATCCTTTTTGAATTCATTCAAAAGATCGATTGAAAATATCTCTTTAATCTGTACGCAACCAATTCAGCTGGTAAAAAATCCTTGACGTTCTAAAATTATGTTGATAACTTATATGTATCCAATCCTATATTTCCTCCAATACAGTGCGCTCTTGATTATCAGGCTGTAGATTATCTGTGCCATGTGTTGAAATAGTACTTATTGAAAAATTTAAGTTACTAAGTAGTAACACACAAAAAACGAAAAATCGTAGAAATATAATATATTAGTGTTTCTCACCTAGCCCTTTAAAGGAGATACAAGCGAAATAAAATTCATAATTAAAATCCAGTTAAAAAACGAGAAATCGTAATTTTGTGAAGAAAATTACATTGCAGAAAATTCAGTAAGAAATTTAGTTAAATTACAAGAAACATTTTACATTTTTTCCTCGATTAACAGTAATTTACTTATTTTTAATTAATTTACTACTACTATTATTGGTAAGTAGAAATGTAATAACAAACGATAGTTCAGTAATAATAAATATTCTGTAGTTAACATAGCTTGAATTATCTGTGTTTTTCAATTATCCGGGTCGCATTATACCGTATAGTCGAGAGTGCAATGCATTTCAAAACTATTAGGTAGTCAGCCTGACCACTTCTGGATATATATCCAATCAGTCTACAGTGTGTACGAAACAGACATACAAAGCAATTTAATTACATACGTTCAAGCTCAATATAAAGTGATTTCATTGAATATAAAATCACATCTGTGAGTGTCCTCATATATCAAATGGAACGGAAAAAAATATCAGGATGATTTTGATATTTTTCGAACAATTGCAAATTGGTGTATGCTAAAAATAATTTTCTAGCTTTAAAAAAAGATATTTTACGGCTGAAGTCTCTTTTCGTAAAAAATCTAAAGTAACAAGGCTTATTAATTATCTATAGTGAACGCAAATCAGCGTCATGGAAAACTGCTTCTTTGACCCATCTGAATCCCACCCCTTGAATAATGTTTAATGGGTGGTGGAAGCAAAGGCATGTTAGATCAGTACTTTGGAATACATGTATGTTACTTCAAGGTCACTTTCAGTCAGTAAAATAATTTCACAGTGAAGTGTTAGTTACCTAGCACACCAGAACATGATGATGGAAATTTAAACTAGTACCAATTAATAATAAATGCCTAATCGATATTTATATGGATTTAAAAAATATCACGACATGATATCGAATGCAATAGAAAATAAACACAGCCATAAATATCGGTGTGCTGCAAATAATATTGTTCTCAAATATTTGAACATAAAAAGAAAATTGAATTCTCTCTCGGCATTGTTAAGCTCTTTGATAGCAGACGCAAGTAACGCAGACAAAAGCAGGGGGAAAACCGGTGTGAGATCGAAAACTGTGGTTGGCTGTGCTGTTCAAGTGTTTTTTTAATCATTTCCACTATCTAACTCTTCTACTTACAGATGAAATATTTTTATTTAATTAAGAAATTATTTTTTGACAAAACTGTATGTCATATTACTTTTTTATATAGAGAAAGTTAGAAGAAAATAACAAAATTAAATTTAAAAATATCATTTTATTTCATATGTTTCTTCCCATTCTTTGAAATATTCATGTTTGGTATTGCAAAATTTATAATTTACAATTTATTATTGAACATTTAGAAAAGAGTTTTGTATCCCTGATTTGCAGTTGTAGGACACTATAATATAAATTACAGGCATTGTCGGTCTCTTTTCGTACCAGACTTAGTGGTGTTTAGATCACATTACTGCAGTCTATAAATTCTACAGAAATAACTTTAGTTATTTCTATATAATATAGCAGTCATCGGTAACCTTTTTTTAGCTGCGTTAGATTATTGGAAAAGATCAACAATACTGAGTTTAACTGATAATTTTTAACGTACGTTTTCTTATGAACTTTTTTAATTGGCATTTTTTGTCCATTTCAATATGTAAATTACACAATTATACAGTTACAATATCTCTCAGGAATCGTAAAAGGTAACACGATAGTGATATTTTCAAGAGTATTCATCATCATTAATTTGTCAGATCGAACCAACCAGCGATTAAAATAGAAAAAGTGGTAAGCAAATATTAAAAATATGCCAAATTATATATTATAATATCGATGTCCAATACATAGATATTGATATAACACGTCTCATACATCTGTTGAATTTTCCAGGAGGAAAACCCTTCATAAATTAAATAAAAACAATATTTTATTCCTAAGTGTATTTTATTTTCTTTCATTTCGAACCCGCACTCCCCGGATGCGAGACGCACACGCTAACCTCTACGTTATCGATGAGATACATATTATATTACTGATTAATTTTCATTTATTTTTAAATTCTTTTATTTCAACTGGGGACTGGCATTGTGAATTCACACTATGTACTATCCCAGTTCAAAGCGTGTTGTATTATTTGCACTACCTGTCGGATCTATTTAAGAACTTCGTTACCGTTGATGGGTAGCTAAGATAATTAACTCATGCCTCCTGGCTTAAGAGATTAAACACCATCGGTCAGTGGTCAACGTATGTTATTATTTTACTTAAATAGAATAGAAATAGACTTGATATTTATTTTCTACTTGTAATATGTTAACTTTATTTACTAATCGTATAATCCCTACCATAAAGTCAAAGATTATTGTGTTAAGCTGAATATCTTGTTAAGACATTTATTCAATTTTTTTAAATTGGTTAAATTTATAATATGCTTGTTGGATACGAGCTTTTAAATTGTCTAAAATTGCCCAGAATAATGAATTTAAAATATATATTTGTGATAGATTGACGAGATATTATAGTACGTTTTGGAGGTTTGACGATACAAAAATGTTTTTCATATCTCGGCCATTAACCCGCCGTCTCTTATAAGAGCATAATTAGCCCCTAGAATACACCTCCAATTCAAGCAGTAACCATTATTTTAAAGACTCCCTCTTTAAAATCCTTTGAGTAAAAAAAACTTCCCAGACGTTGAGTTAAGCAATTTGAAAATGTTTAAACTTACAGTTTTTCCGTGTATTTTACACGTAGGGTTGAAATATCAAAGATTTTTTCAATGAGTAATTGCCATGTAATTAATGTTTCCATATATTTTATATGGTGTGTTATATAACATTCCATGCAAGATTATTTAAAAAAACCTTCTAGAAAATTTAGTTTTTCTTCATAGTTGTGTTTTATTTATTATCACCCGTCTGCCGCTATGTATTATATCTTGCGGTTAGTGTAAAAATGTTTTATTTGTATTCCTTATTAATATCGTAGTACGTATAAAAACGGTTAGTCTATGAAAAGAAGAAGATGGCTTAAATATTGTATTAAGCCGTTTAAATTTAGTAAATTATGTAAGCCTTCTATTTCAAATACTCTGAAACGTAACAACAGTTGTGTCAACGTATTATATATTTTCCAATCTCGGCTGTCATTAAAAGAATTTGTGATTGTAATTTGAATAAATTATATAAAATGAAAATATCTTGGGTTAATTCTTAAATTAAAATTTGACAAAACAAAAGCATTATTTAAATAAATTAGATAATTTATGTAACAATTAGACTGTGTTCTTATCTTGAATCATGTTCATATGATAATACATAAGTTGTCCCAGTTTAATATGTTAATTCATTACTGGGTAAGTCCATGGATTATTTTGAACGGAAAATATATATACACAGGCACAAATATTAATGGAAGATTTTATAAATTAACATACGGGCTGTTACGTTTGATATAAAAAAATAACAATATTCATTGTATATAAATGAAATTAATTTTTATTTATATATTGCTGGCGAAATCTAAAGCCATGTAAAATTTAAGTAAAATTATGGAAGTGAGAGTGTTGTCATTGCGGAAAATAAAATGCAAAATGAACCATTAACATTGTAACCTGATTAAAAATAAAACCGATAAAATTTATTTTCAAAAACTTGAATATAATTGGATCCCAGAAAATATGATACAAATAAGTTGCAACTAGTTAATTAAACTAAACTTTTTTATATTCTTTGCATTTCATAAGCGACTGGTTTAAATATAAGGAACCACACTAACACTGACCTCTACGGTAGCGTAGTTGGTAGCGTGCGCGCCTAGCAATCCGGGGCATGTGGGTTCGAATCCCCATCTGTGTCGGATTTTTAAAAATCCGAAAATGCAGGACTGGAGTAATTGTCTGATAAACAATTCTCGTGAGAAATAAAAAAAACTGTCAAGACATCTTCAAAATGCGGGGATTCATATACTCCTCTTTCGGGTGGATATCTTCACTCCGTGTAGATCCATATGCTCCACGTTGGGAGCGAACATGGTATTATATATAAATATATGCATATATATCTTTGAGTTAATCGCATGATAAAATGCTTATTTTTTTTAACGGAAGAAAGCTTAAACCATAAAAGGACTCACCGATAGTTTTGGCTTTTTTCCCGTGTCAGCCTCTCTCTGCGCCTTCCTCCCCATGGCGTCGACATCCTTTGTGCGAATGAGTTTTCCGAACAGCGTGAGACCGTCTCTTTTCAACGCAACGCGATCGACATCGTTCAACTTTGCCCTGAAAAAACAAGATAACACTTTATTGTAGTTTATTTTTAAATAATAAATTGGACTGATCGAATCAATAGATCCACTTTTAAAAAAATTCTAAAAAAAAAGACCGTTAATAATTGAGTTTGATAATGTGTCTTAGAAGAATGGGAATAAGAAAAATATTAATGTGAGAGTTTTTTCATCATCACCTTCCCTCCGTAATGTTACTATCGTATATTTTCTGGTAATATAAAATAGTTAAAAAACCAAAACCATTGACATTACAATTATTTGAATTTGAATTTGAACAAAATTCGACAAGTATCATACACTCCGTCTAAAGTAAATATGTTTTGTCTACAATCTTTAAGTTGCGAACTAAACTCAAGTATGCGTCGTTTACATACAATTCAATAAATCGTTTTCACTTCTAACGTCTCACAAACAAATTTTAGATAATGGTATGTTGAGAACGATGTTGGCCGAATTGAAGGACAACGTTACTTCTATGTTTGTTTCAAAATTTGTTAATTAAATAGTTCACATGTGAAAATAGTTGACTATTAAGTATCAACCCTACATGTTGTTAAGAAATATAATACAATCATTATTAATAATTAGATTTTGAAGATGACATTGGGCAAAAAATTTAATTAAAATAAAGGCATCCATGTGAGTATATTAGTTAGGTAATGAATACGCAAGAATAGACAACGAAAAATAAATCCCCTCGAGTTGATCGTTTGTAAATTAACCGAGTAATTGTCATTGCACAATTCCCCGGAAAAAATATTTTTATTAACATAACAAGTATCTTAATTTTTAGTGAAAAATATACTTAATCATTAATAATGATTCAAAATTATTGGAATGAAACTGTATAATGGTAAATTGGTCCGCAATATTTTGTTCGGGGAATACAATCATATTTTAGAATAATAATTTTCAAATAGATATTGAATAAAATATAACCTTGAATACTTAAACTCTAATGTTATGGTTACAAGAAATAAAAAGGCGTAATAAACCCAAGCTTTGAAATCATAATACTTACAAATTACTAATATTATGTTTTATATTAAAATAAAAGGTCGATTTAATAAACATATACGCACGAATAATTTCTATGTTGAAATGAAAATTATTCTGAGCAGATATGTTTCACTGGGGAAATAAAGTAGAGAATCCTATAAATAAATGATATAATGTAAAGATTCAATGCAATGAAACTGATATCAATCGAAACGAATCAGTCAAAGAATAAACAACATTTTTCTTTGCAGAAAACATCGATATAATAAGATGCAGAAATGTAAAGATTTGTCTTACTGTGGGAAATATACGCAAAGAAACCTTTTGATATTGAAAATTTTCATTCCAATTGGATCATATTAAAGATTATATTTGGAATGCGTTAAAGATTGAAAAACATTCCGAAAAATCTATTACGGTTTTAAATACATGGTCATGGTGTGTATTCAAGATAAGATTTTTAAGTATTTTATTCTATAATATAAAGTGATTTTGACATATTATAATTTTTTTTTAGTTGTAAATTGTAGTCTTTTATTAAAAGTTTATTAAAACGTCCGAAAACAGTATTAAAAACTTCTATTGTAATTCTTTTTTTAGGAGAGAATATAAAAAAAGTTGCTACATTTAAGCGTTTTTTATGAGTTAAAATGTCCTGAAAAATAAATATTTCGGAAATGAAATAAGTCGATATGATGGAAACGTCATACGCAGAGCGTACACTGGATCGGAATGAACGCCAAACTACCATCCGTTGATAAACGCTTAAATGTCAACTGGCCTTCATCCAGAAATCGGGTAATACATCACTAAAATAACTATTTGACTATGCACCCATACTTCGATATGCTCAACCATCACTAAAAAGAATAAAAATCCGTAAAACGAATTCTCTTTGATTTGAGGATATTTTTTGAATATAATACCTGATGATTTTCCAGGTCGCCTGACTCATATTGTTGGGAAAAGAGACAAACGAAATAATAATCAAATGGTTTTGGGTTTCACCCGGAGTCAGGCAGGGGTGCGTTATCGCTCCATTCCTACTTATAATAGTCTTCGATTTCATACTTTGAATGTGAATTCTATTCGACTGGGGCATAACTGTCTCACCTATTATGAGGTTATGTGACTTTGAATATACTGATGACAATTTCATAGTTTAATAAACGGTAACCAGACAATTGCGCACATGACATTTGCTCATATGACATTTGCTCACATG